>CATKWJ010000340.1:0-39354 GCA_949825065.1 Odontocerum albicorne | reverse complement strand
ATATATATATATATATATATATATATATATATATATATATATATATATATATATATATATATATATATATATATATATATATATATATATATATATATATATATATATATATATATATATATATATATATATATATATATATATATATATATATATATATATATATATATATATATATATATATATATATATATATATATATATATATATATATATATATATATATATATATATATATATATATATATATATATATATATATATATATATATATATATATATATATATATATATATATATATTATATATATATATATATTTTAGAAGGCGCAAGTCTTGCACGTGACAGGAATTTCAACCAATCAGCTTTTGAGTTTTTGGTGAGAAAATCTACGCTATGACCTTGGATAGCACACCGTTATTACTGGTCAGTTTGAAATGAATGAATCGAGTGTTGTGGAACAATATTACTAACTACGCCACGATGCCGCAGTATTTCAATTTAACTCTGCGGTTCTGCGAAGAAGAACTTTATTTCGAAACTATTGAACATGATTGTGGCATCAAGGTAACGATTTTATCAGATTTTGATCAACAATCAACCAAAAAAGATGTAAGAGAGATCCGAAGGAAAAACTAGACATACCCTTTTAAAAAAATTGGAACCCCGGACTAGGAGACAAGTATCAACTAAGTCACAAAGGTTGTGTTGTCTTCACTAAAAATATTGTGACGAAATTATTTTAATTGTCAAACGACCTCCTATATTCCATTTATTTTTAAATCCCGTATTCTCAAATATTGTTTAAAACCTACTGTCAAGAGCCTTATTAAAGTAATATACGTACAAACTATCACGTAATTTTCCTCCTGAGATAAACAAAGAGGACAGAACGTCAAACTTTTCTATCACAAAGTACTATCTTCCCTTTTTACACATTCTTCAGTTTCTTTTACTCCGTTTTTTTTTCAAAATGCCATTTACTTAGCCCAATTATACTTTTCTCAGTTATTCTTTACAACGCCTCCCACCCATATATTTGTATTTATTTATTTTACACATGACAAGAAATATACATGATTTGCCAAAAAACAACTGTTTATTTAATTTGGACATACAACTTTAATGGATCTAGGTTTGTTGCCTTTCATTTGTCGTATCCCTAGTAAACAAGGCTTTTGCCTGTATCTCACTGAGGACTTAGGAATGTATGCATCATACAACTAAGTCAGTATTTCATTATTCATCTGTTCAACACGCCCAAACCACCTTAATATGCTGTTTTTCACCCTTCTTAAAATTTCAGTAAGTCTACATTCATACTTAATAATTACATTTCTTATTCTGCCTTCCATCGGCACAACATATATTCTTTTTAAGCTCACATATTCATCACATTTACTCGTTTCATTTAATTTTTTTCCACGTTTACGTTTTAATCCTATACATCAATATTGGTATCCAAACGCTGTTGGACCATCATTTTAGCAGATCTTGATATAACTTGGTTTGAATAAACGTCTTTTAGTGCCCCATTGACTATGATTTCTACTAAATTGGACAAAAAATGTAAGCATTGCGCTCTTTTAATATACAGTATAACCTGATAGGTATACTGCTATGTGGCAATCTCTTACAACTAACAAGAACAATGATAAGGCAGCCTGAAGGGAAAATTAGACTGATATCCTTTTTAAAAAGTGGTATTACTATCAAACTCACGAATCAAACTCACAACCTCCAGGTCGGAATTTAGATGTCCTACGATCTAAGCCACGGAGGTCGTTTATACACTATTATAATAACATATTTTTTAAACGCGCTTAACAATATTTTATTCAATAATACACTCAATTGTTAAATAATTTCAATCAAATTGAGTTGATAGCCGGAGTAAAACTGATTTTAAAATAACTTCCAGTTATCACAAAAACTATTTTAATAAATTCAGTGTGTATTGTGAAAGAGAACATAAATAATATCAACGATCAAACCAAGACAAAAATAACTTTCCATTATTGTGTTTTAAGTTCATGTCGTGATCTACTACCAACCAATATAAGGGCAAACCTTCAAAAACTTACCGAAACTTTTATGAGCCCATATATCGTAACAATTTTTATCGTTTAGTTTTCCATTACTTGGAATTCCATTAGATTTCTATTATCAATAATATTGATTTATGATTTTATGAGAATTATAACCGAGAAATTTGTTTTATTGCCTAATATTTTTATCTATTTTATCGACTAAGTTTGTCATTTAAAAAAATTAGGGTAAAAAATTGAAAAAAATGGATATAAATTTTTCTATAAATTCAGTTATGTACGAGGCAAGTATTTTTTTTCATAAATATTGAAAACGAATTGGGGAAAAAAAATATCAAAACAATTGTTAGATGTTCTCGAAGATTCTCGTTCCTATTTTCTAGTAGTTAAAAGGTTTTTCAGAATTATCGACATGTTATGTTTTTTTACATCGTCTTAAGAATGAAGGCTTTGAAACATCGGTTATATTTCAAGCCGACTCAGCGCAGAAAAGGGCGCTATACAACTCAACGTAGTTAATTGAGCAGCGCTTTTTTGTGACACATCTACCCCAAGAATACTTCAACAATTTATGTTAAGCAGTTACTTAGCGCCAGTAATACACCCGTCATGGATCGAATTAAAACGCCTGTTTTCTAAACAAGAATGCCAACCACTATGCCAGGCCTATATCTCAAATCGGTAAAAAAAAATAACGATCGTATTTCATTACGCTATAACTATTTAGTAAAAATTTATTAAAAAAGGTTATTTCAACTAAATTTGAATACATTTTTTATAAAGTATTTTCAAAAACATTAGTATTTTTTTCCAATTGTTGTGTTTTTTATAAAATTAAATTTACAAACGTTTTCATTTCCGAAATCCTTGTTACTTATACTCATACACTTTTAATGATATGATTATATATTGGTGAGAAAAAAGTTCTTCCATATTATCAATATTTACGACCTACTATGAAACTTGTTGCTTTACTTTAAACTTGTAAACTACTTTAAAATATGAACCTTGTTCATGCAAATAAATTGTTTACTGAGATCTTTGGTTATATTCTATTTACATAAACATCAAAGTGTAATGTTTTATGAGTAACATTTTAAATATAATCGATTAGTGAATTAATATCCCCAAATTAAAATATACTCATGCTAAGAGATGTGGTGAACTTAAGACCGATGTGTAAAGAAGGGTAAAAAAGGCATACTTAAGTAACTTCGACGTGTTGGATGAATGTGAGATGATTGATTGATTAAAAATCCACTATGCGAATATAAAAGTTATTCGTGGTATAGGAAGTCTAAAAAAGGTATGTTTAGATCAAGAAATTGAATTTTGATAGAAGTCAAATAAGGAGGCAGTGAAACCAATGGAGTTGTTTCAGAAGACGTATAGATATATAAAAGGCAAAAGAAGTACGTCCTGGTAGGAAAGTCTCTATCTTTCCTGAACCGTTAAAAATTCGCAGTTTTTTTTTGTTACTGGCCGTCCACTAAATAAAAATAAAACGTGTTTAACCTTTTCTTTCCTGTGCTAAAAAAATCCGTGCATTCTGGTGCTGTGTATTCAATACACATGTAAAAATGAGCGATTTAAAATCGATAAAATAAGAATATTCATAGCCAATCGCTTAAATTAATTAAACTTGAAGTCAAAAGTGATAGTAATTGAAATTTAATTGCTGAAAACATGAAAAAAACATCGGTTGACGTTCACAAAACGAGCAAAGAGACCACCTCAAATGGATGCCCGCGAGCTACTGAAGCAAGAGAAGCGAGCGAACTGAGATTATTTTTCTTGCGTTCCCATATACCGAAGTAGAGTGAGACATGAATAGCGTCGCTTCGTCACCCATAGCGGTTTTTTAGAATGAATATACCTACGTCACACACTGGCACACGTTTGATTGTATTGGTGAATTTATTCCCGATTTTCACGAAATATCTCTGATGGGGCCGATATTTATCGGCCCCATCAGAGATATTATTATTAATGTTATTTTAATTATTATTAATGTTATTTTTTTCATTAAATGCGTAAATGTATTACGGAGGAATACCTAAAATCTAAACCCAGTATTTATTATATTTCTAGAGATATTAAAGTTTTTAGAAGCAATGTGTACTAGTTACACATCACAGGGAAGGAAGGGTTAATCACAATCAAGCATTAAATCCCTCTCTTAATTGAGACAGTGGTATTTATTTATTTATTTTACTTTATTTGAACGATCAATACACATTTTTGATTCAAAGATAAAAACACAAGTAGAATTTAACATTTACGTGTAAGCAGTATTATACAATTTATATTAAATAACACAACTAAGCAAATCTATACAATTTGATCAAATCATCCCGGCAAGAACAACTTCTTCATTCTACTCTTACAAGTAGTCAAAGTCATATGGAAATTACACAATGCCCATATTAATTACCCAATCTGAACAGTCGTGATATGTACGAGTATATGTCGTACAAATAACAAGTTGTAACCAGTTTACTATGGAACAAAACGTTTTGCTCAGTGGGCCTACAAGGAACGTGTAGCTAGACAAGCTGAGACTGGCCTATTAAAATACTAGCTGAAATCTTAAATAATATTGTAAGGTCAAACATCTTTATTTTATCTAACAAGCTTATGAGCCTCATCACTTCCAACAAAAGATCAGTTATTGGGATCAGCATTTTCAAGTTCACAAATCGTAAAAACTTCCGCTGTATGCGCTCAATTTTTTCAACATGGATATCTTAGTAGGGTGACCATAATACCAAATTGTGATAAAAAAATGTCTGTACCAGAGAGAAGTATGTACAATTTTAAATGATTCTAGCTTAGAAAAAATATTACTAAGTCTCAATACAAAGCCCACTCTGTACAACGCCGCAGATACTATTTTACCTACATGCGGAACTAAGCTCAGCTTGTCATCTGCGATATAGTTTCTAGTACTAATCAGTATTTAAATCATAGCCATGTGCTAATTAAGTTTTTTTTTCTGCTGAATCTAATAACTTGACACTTAGCAACATTAAACAAAACAGATTTTCCTGGCACCATTTGTATAAATTATTAAGATTCCGTTGAAGAATCAGACAGTCGTTCGTTCTAGATAAACATTTATAGATTTTGGTGTCATTGGAAAATATTAGATTTTCATCGTTATCAAATATCTCTATTATGTTATCAATGAATAACGAAAACAATATTGGCCTCAAATGGTAACCTTGTGGAACGCGACATTTAGGAACAAATTCATACGATTTTGGATCCTGATAAAAAGTTTACGATCTTTGAGGTAGCTCTCAAACCATTTAAGCAAACCTTAAAAACCATAAACGTTCATTTTTTTAGTAAAACTACGTTAAAACCTTATCTTATGTCTTGAAAAAGTCCATTTAGATAGAGTTAACATGCGTTTTTCAGTCTGAGCATTTGAAATATAGTTTCCATACATTATTAAATTAGTAAGAGTAAATTTTGTTAAAACCAAACCATGGGGATATTTAGCTTTTAATTGGTTCACATGACCTTCGAAACAATCTAGAACCAATACTTCGAATACCTTATTAAGAGTTAACTGTATATAAATAGGCTTATAATTTTCCACGTTAGATTTAGCACCTTTCTTATAAATTGGAAAAAAATGGCCAAAAAATCTACTTAGAATTCGATTTCTTAATTGAATTTAATTTTCCTCAAGATTTGTTTATCAAGACTGTGAAACAATAAATACTTTTACAGCGGGTGGGTCCATACTAGAAATGCCATAGTTAAGGCATACATTTTCTCTGTGTTATCTATCAAAATAATAATTTTTAAATTACCTTAAGTATGGTTTTTATATTTCATTAACTAATAAATTGTTTTTTTTTTGTTTCAGGTATGTATTTCCCTTCAATGACAGTCTTTCTTGTCGCACCATTAGCATGGAAGTCAACAGGTAGTAATTCCCTTTTATTATTTTACATAGAAGAGCTTTGCACAAAACTTGAATCGCCAACAAAAGCTCAAATAATTATTATTTTACGAGTTTTAACGTAGAGATAGCTCTGGTCAAAAGCTTTTCATAAAATTTTGCCACCGACCGCAAGGCTACAATGTTTGTTAACTTTTATTGCAAGTTAAATTAAATATTTAACAAAGTGATGATTTAAAATAACTCATAAATTACAACAAAATGTGCTAATCCTTCGTGGAATTAAAAGGGAAATAATCAAAAGTTGTTAAATTTTTCTTATTTTTAATTATGAGATTTTTCCTGTTGTCTCATTTTTTATTTTTTTTTATGTGTTAATGATTTGTTAGCTAATTTGAAGCTTTAACTTCATATTTTGTACGTATTTTTAATTTTAAATGTTCTCATTTATTTAATACGGATTGATGATAAACTTTTTTAATGTCACTCATATCAATAAAATCAGTTTTATATGAAATTAGAAATATATATTATAATTTCAAGTTCAATAACTTATTATATTTAAAACAGTTCTCGATCATCCCATAGTAAAAATATATTCGCGCTTTCTTTTTAACCTATGTTCCTTTTTTGTTGCTTAGGGATATACGAGTATATCGTATTTTTTTAATTATAAGAAATTAAAACACAATAAAATGCAAAGTAAAGAATCAGGGCATACAAACAATACATCATTAAAACTGAATCTGGGAAAGTCCTCTGACGTGTTTGTCTTGAAATAAGAAAATGAAACTTTTACCTGCATCTTACTGGGGCACTAACACACTTCGTTTTTTAACCAGGTGGATTTATGGCCGTTTGCATTTTTACTAAAATGATGCACAAAAAGGCTTCGCAAACTTGTTATTTCCTTGGTCAGCATTGGGAATCTTACCCAATACTCATGTGTGGCAGACAATCATTTTACCTCTCGGCTTCGAATGATCACAGAATATTCCAATTTTGAAGAATTACCTTAAAACACTTTGAAACAAGAAAAGCAATTTCATTACTTTAGTTTGTTAAATACTTAATCATATAGAATTGTATTTGGTTAAATTCTTAATCATATAGAATTGTTAACTGAGTTCACCCACTGTATTTCTAATATTCACAAAAATATTAATATTTGAATAAAGATCATGTAGAAACATATTGAAATACAGAATGTATTTAAATTTTCAACGTTTATTTAGAAATATGTATTTATATTTAGGTTCAATAATAACGAAAGACTAAGTGAAACTAAATGGTCTTTTATTTTAAATAACACCATTTTATTTTACTTTAGTCTGATTATTACTTATCTTAGTTGAATAAATCATATATTGTATCAGAAATAATAGAAGTGACTAGACCCGCAGTAAAATTTAAATTTTAAATCTTTTCCATTGCCTCCTTGTGTGCACTTTCAGAATGTGTAGGATCGTACTATGTTGCTATAAATATTTTCCATTGCCTCCTTGTGTGCACTTTCAGAATGTGTAGGATCGTACTATGTTGCTATAAATATTTTCCATTGCCTCCTTGTGTGCACTTTCAGAATGTGTAGGATCGTACTATGTTGCTATAAATTAACCAATATTTATTTATTTAAGTCATAAAAATAAAATATTGAATTTTATGGTTTTGACTGTTATTTTCAAATTTACAATTCAATTAAAATAGGCAATTCAAATATTGGAAGACAAATTGTATTTTTTTTAACACACTTTAATACGAGTATCTTCCTTGTTTATATTGTATCAACCAAAGTTAAAGAACGCCTCACTCTCGGATTTAGAACACACTTTAATACGAGTATCATCCTTGTTTATATTGTATCAACCAAAGTTAAAGAACGCCTCACTCTCGGATTTAGAACACACTTTAATGCGAGTATCATCCTTGTTTATATTGTATCAACCAAAGTTAAAGAACGCCTCACTCTCGGATTTAGAACACACTTTAATACGAGTATCATCCTTGTTTATATTGTATCAACCAAAATTAAAGAACGCCTCACTCTCGGATTTAGAACACACTTTAATACGAGTATCATCCTTGTTTATATTGTATCAACCAAAGTTAAAGAACGCCTCACTCTCGGATTTAGAACACACTTTAATACGAGTATCATCCTTGTTTATATTGTATCAACCAAAGTTAAAGAACGCCTCACTCTCGGATTTAGAACACACTTTAATACGAGTATCATCCTTGTTTATATTGTATCAACCAAAGTTAAAGAACGCCTCACTCTCGGATTTAGAACACACTTTAATACGAGTATCATCCTTGTTTATATTGTATCAACCAAAGTTAAAGAACGCCTCACTCTCGGATTTAGAACACACTTTAATACGAGTATCATCCTTGTTTATATTGTATCAACCAAAGTTAAAGAACGCCTCACTCTCGGATTTAGAACACACTTTAATACGAGTATCATCCTTGTTTATATTGTATCAACCAAAGTTAAAGAACGCCTCACTCTCGGATTTAGAACACACTTTAATACGAGTATCATCCTTGTTTATATTGTATCAACCAAAGTTAAAGAACGCCTCACTCTCGGATTTAGAACACACTTTAATACGAGTATCATCCTTGTTTATATTGTATCAACCAAAGTTAAAGAACGCCTCACTCTCGGATTTAGATCACACTTTAATACGAGTATCATCCTTGTTTATACTGTATCAACCAAAGTTAAAGAACGCCTCACTCTCGGATTTAGAACACACTTTAATACGAGTATCATCCTTGTTTATATTGTATCAACCAAAGTTAAAGAACGCCTTACTCTCGGATTTAGAACACACTTTAATACGAGTATCATCCTTGTTTATATTGTATCAACCAAAGTTAAAGAACGCCTCACTCTCGGATTTAGAACACACTTTAATACGAGTATCATCCTTGTTTATATTGTATCAACCAAAGTTAAAGAACGCCTCACTCTCGGATTTAGAACACACTTTAATACGAGTATCATCCTTGTTTATATTGTATCAACCAAAGTTTAAGAACGCCTCACTCTCGGATTTAGAACACACTTTAATACGAGTATCATCCTTGTTTATATTGTATCAACCAAAGTTAAAGAACGCCTCACTTTTAGATTTAGAACACACTTTAATACGAGTATCATCCTTGTTTATATTGTATCAACCAAAGTTAAAGAACGCCTCACTCTCGGATTTAGAACATACTTTAATACGAGTATCATCATTGTTTATATTGTATCAACCAAAGTTAAAGAACGCCTCACTCTCGGATTTAGAACACACTTTAATACGAGTATCATCATTGTTTATATTGTATCAACCAAAGTTAAAGAACGCCTCACTCTCGGATTTAGAACACACTTTAATACGAGTTTCATTCTTGTTTATATAGTATTGTATCAACCAAAGTTAAAGAACGCCTCACTCTCGGATTAAACATTGTATTTGTATTTAATCTAAGGGATATTGAGTTCAATTTCTGATGAAAAATTAAAAAAATAAAGGGCCCCAGTCTAATCCACGATTCCCGTTACTAAAACTCTTTCGGGTCCGATTCCTAATGGTACTCCAAAAAAAAAAGAAAAATACCAATATTTTTAAAGAGCTCGTCTTGAGTCTGCCTGCTGCTCGACAATACCAGACCACACACGGCCAACGCCACGAAGGAACTCCTCGCCTCGTTTAAATGGGATGTCCTGAACCATCCCGCGCATTCCCCTGACCTAGCACCTTCAGATTACTATCTCTTTACCTCCCTGAAGCTGCACATGGGTGGAAAAAGGTTTTCAACCGACGAGGAGGTAGAGGAGGAGGTGGAGAAGTGGACGGAGGGGTTGGCGGGAAACTACTTCGAGGAAGACATCAAAAAGTTGATACCCCGCTTCACCACCTGCATTGAGAGGAATGGCGACTATGTCGAAAAATAGCTTACATATGTACTACGGTAACCACGTATTTTTTTTTAAATAAAAAAAATTGTAACCTACAAAAATTCAGTACACTTACTTTCTGGACTTACCTAGTACTTAACAGGAACATAATGTGAACAAATTTTTCAAATAAAAAATATGCATTTATTTGAGTTGTTTAACGATCATTTTTTTTAAGTTTGTTAACATTTTATGAGGATTTAGAAGGTATTATAAAAATCTATTTTTAAACAAAGTATAACATATTACTTAATATCGAAAATACAGTTAAGTAGAATTAAAAAGAAAAAAACAAAACTCAGCCAATAAATGGTATCAAATCCGCTTCCACTCTTTTATAAAGTATTGTTATACTATTGTTTAAAATTTCTATTATTCGGTAATTAAGTAAAAATGTTAAGTAAACTAAACTCTATTTAAATTTAAATAGAGTTTAGTTTACTTAATATTTTAAACAGAGTTTGTAATTTATTTTTATCAAACACTGTTTATTCCACTTTTTTGTGGAATAAACAGTGTTTGAAAAAAGTGGAATAAAAAGTGTTTGATAAAAATAAATTACAGTCTTTAAACCTCCACAACGTTAATGCCTTAACTATAAACAACCTAAATAGAGTTTAGTTTACTTTAAATTTCGACCAAAATTTATAAAGAATAATTTATCATACTGAATTTATCACATATTTTAATTTACTTGTTTTAATGAACTTATTCCAGTTTGTGAATAAAATCATTTTTTATCACACGACTTTTATTCCTTGTAAATAACACACTATTCAATTGAAATTATGTTACTTTATTTAGATATTGTACTATTTACAATGGCAAAAATTCTCTTACAGCTTACAAACAATATTCTAGCTCGCACAATATATTACTTTTATTAAACACCTTGTAAATGTCAGTGTGACATATTACAGATAGTTTTACCCAAATATCATTATTTCATTTCATATCATAATTTTTCATTTTAGTCTCAAGTTTTTTTAACTGTTGGTCACGGTAAAAAACGTATTTAAAAAATAAATAAAATGTTCAATATTCAACACCAATACACTTAATTCGTTTACTCACCCTATTGTAGGAAAAAACAGAAATAAAACTGATGTCAAATAATAATAATTCCTTATAAATACTTTGTTTTATTGCATAGCATGTGTGAAATTACTTGACATCTTACTTAAAATCATTTTTTTATTTAAAATATCTACAATTTTTTATGTAAATGTTGGAAAAGTCTATAAAAAGTCCATAAACATAAAACAAAGTGTTAAGCGGCAATCCATGCCGTAGGCTTATATACAATCTTTGGAATCACAATAAGACGATTCCTCGGCGGGCGCATTTTTCAGTCGGTCGTTGTTGGGTCTTTTGTTTTAAAAATGAGATTTTAAGCGTTGTGACATTACGGCCCCCGAGGGGTTACACCTTTATGGATATTCGCCAAACGAAGAACACTTCCGCCACCGAAGTATTTTGCTTTTCATCTTTTAAAAATAATAAAAAAAACATAACTTTTCGCATAATGCTAAACCGTGACAACTTATTAATAATTGATATAGTGAAATAGAGTGGCATATCGAAAAACTTTGCTGCAACAAATTGAAACTGTTTTTTAAACACTGAAATTTTTTTCTGTGTCATGGAATTTGGGCAGTGTATTTTAAAATTCAAAAACCAAAGTCAATTAAATGTATCTTAGAGTATGACATTATTCGAGCTTTCAAGGAGCATATTTTTATCTATGATTTTCTAGCGAAAAGAATACTTAAAATAATTCTTTTTTTTTTTAAACATAACATACTTTATTATTGTATTGTATGTTTAAATAGTTGCTTTTTAACCATAAATCTGAGTGTGTCAAGAAAGAATAAAATATTGGTGGTAAAATAAATTTGTATATATACCAGTAAGACGTTCAAAGATATTATTAAGATAAAAAGAGACCAGCTTTCCACCGGGAGCCATACCTGAAACTCTGGTGTTAAGAGTCGAATGATCTAACAATCATAAATAAGTACCAGTCACGATAAATTTCAACTTCCAAAACCGAAAATGACAAAATGTAATAACTAATAATTTAAATGTTTCTTTTTTTTGCGAAATAACCAAAAAATATTAAAGAAGACCATTTCGACGTTTGTATTGTCTATGTATTTAATAAATTACCGATAGATTTTAGTATTTTTGAAGTAACAAGAAAAATATTAATGAAAAATCTCGGATTTAAAATGATAGATGTATGTTAATAAGTATGGCACTTACATGGGAAGTGTAATGCAAAATAAGTATTCACGTCTATGCGCTCATATGATCATATTTTTCTACTTACATGGGAGTGTACTTCAATGTGATATAAGCTTTCACGTCTATGCGTTCATCAGATTTACTTCTACGGTAAGTGTAATATAATCTAAAATAAGTTGTCATGCCTATGAGCTCATCAGATCATATTTTTCTATTTACATGGGAGTGTAATATAATGCGTTCATCAGATCTACTTATATGGTAAGTGTAATACAATCCGAAATAAGTCTTCATGCCTGTGCATATGCGCTCATCAGAACATATTTATTTAATCGATATGATATTTTCTACATACAGATCCATATTTTTTTACATACAAGGAATGTGTATGAAAATGCAAAATAAGTCATAGTCTATGTGCTTATCAGATCTTAGTTTTTACAAACTATAAACATGTAAATGGGTTTGAAATAAAATATTTTTAATCTTCATGATCATGTATCCGGGTTGTCCGGAAAAGAATATTTTCGTCAAATTCAAACGCATTTTTTTAATATTTAGATGTTACCTGTTCGTTGGTGAGGATTTTTTTTTAACATCTCAGCTATTTTTGTGTCGTAGAACGATTATTATTCTCGATCAAAGCCTTGATTTGGGTGCCATCAGTGACAATCAACTTGTCACAGCTAACATATCTTCGAGTATCATATCGCCATGCCATTACGGTTTTTTTTTTCAAACCATCTTTACATACATGACACTTACTATATCGTTGCCATACACAGTATATTTATTTTTGTGTCGCATCTTTTCCTTTGCGGTAGTAAAAAGCATCAAGCACCGAAAAAAAACTTATTTTGTTACATCTTCAAAATTACGCCAAAAAACGCTCAAGCAATTAAGATAAATAATGGCAAAAAATGCGCGTAACTATTACCTTTTAAAATAATATATGTTCAGCACGTTTGAAATTAAATAAGTGACTAAAATTTGGTTCTAACGATGTTTATCCGAAAAATACGAAACTGCTTTCTGGACAACATACAAGTTTTTCAAATGAAACTACTCGAAAAAACCTATTCTCAGAAATTTGAATACATTTCGCTTAAATTGTGATAATTTTAAATCTGAGAGGCTGGAAGAACGTATTGAAATTGCGCATTATGTTGAAATTCACCTGAATCGTCTTTTGCCCTCACACGGTAAATTCATTTTCACGGTATGCTGGCTTATCAAAAATCCAATACCTGAACGACAGTTTGTATAGAACACTTTACAAAAGCCAGCAAGACGTTATTGTTCGTCGACCATATCGCTACTGCTACGCTACCTTCTCTATTTGCCTGTCTACGCACGAATGTGCTTACAGCCTACGACGGCTACGATCGTAGAGCCACTATTAATGTTCAAGGGGTCTACGAGTTATCATTGATCGGTGTAAATTTTCACTGGTGGATTAATTATCAGTAATTCGGAAACCGAATGCCTTCCAAAACGTGAAGCCGGTTTGTTAGTTTCATTGTTTAAACAACTTAAGATATATATATTGATTCAATTCTAATCATATTTAATCACATTTGTTAAAGTTGGCTTCAATTTTTTTAAATTATAGAATTAAACTTAAATATATCTTATTAAACAAACGTTTCGTCAGGAAAAATAATTTTAAACGGAATATTACCATTTACTAAAATAAAAGTAAAATTTTCGTTTTTCAACTTTTAGTTTAAACTTGCCTCGGTACTCAAATAATAATTCCTCAGTAAAAAGATATATTTAACAATAATAATTCCTCAGTAAAAAGATATTATATTTAACAATAATAATTTACTAATTTCTTTTGAATTGCGTTCTTTAAATTAAAAAAATATTAACTGACATTTATTTTCGTTTTTTTTTTCATAATAAATCGTATGTTTACAGGATACAACTTTTAGAAAGTCCTTTTGAAAATGTAATGATACGTGAATCAAAATCAATTAAAAAAAATTGACAAAAATATATAACTTTTACTAAATATTAATAATTTACTTTATTTTTACTTTTCATGTGTGAAAGGAAAGAATTATAAGACATTTAAGTTTTACTGAGGAAAATGCATGAAATTCGATATACTAATGAGCTTGTATGGTGAAATGTAGGCACATGGAAAAGGCAAATAATATGTGCGTGATCTGTCATCTCTGCCTTCCTCATGGCATGTAATCACAATATAGATAAAAATATTTTATCTCTTCCATTATTATAAAATCGTTTTTCAACGCGGCCGGCATCAAATCGTTTAATTTATCAAGTTTAAATATAATTATAAGTATTTAATAAATAATCCTAGGTTTAATTGAATAATTGAACTGTTGAATGAATTTAATTCAATTTATAACTGACACGATTTTACGAAAAAAGGCAGAAGCACAATAAATTCAAAGATTTTATAGTTTTCTAATGACTTATCGTTGAATTCAGATTTTTTAATTAATGGCATTACTATTAAAAATTATAAATAATTTTTTTTTTATAAATGCTGACCTCAAGTTAAAATTACCAAAAAATATTTTTTATTACGTTAAAACAATCAAATTTTTCAGTGAATTTAAAAAACTTTAATAAAATAGTTAAAAACCAATTTAAACCTCATTATTTTTTTTATACAATGAATCCTCAATATTTTTCTTTTCATCATATAAGATACCTTAAATATCCTTTTATTAATTACCTTTAAAAAAACATAAATCAAAAACTTATTTCGTGATTTACAGATAAAAAGCTTCGTCTTGATTAGTGATAATCAAGAATCAAAAGGCAAATAAAAAAATCTTCTTCCATCCATTGAAATGATCTTTGATGGGTGAAGAAGGTAAAAACAAACGAAGGTAAGCCGATTAGAGCCAGAATAGAGAATATTCTCGTCGAGTTGCAGAGCAGTGTCGTAGTTAAGAAAAGTGAAGGATATGACGTCCGCACGCGGTAGAGTAGTCCACGCAAACAGGGAAATCTCAGGGCTGCGGGCCGCGCGGGCGCGGCGGGTGGGGCGGCGCGCGGGAAGGTAAGGGTAGGTAGCGCCCCGCCCCCGCCCCAGCCGCCCCCGCCCACCGACGGCGAGGGGGGCGGTCGATGCGCGCGCGGCGGCGCCCGGGCCACACTCGCACAGCGCGCGCCCTACCGACACGTCGTGCCTGCCGCTCCGCTGCCGCCGAACGCTATATACAAGCTGTAAGTCACTTTTCCTCAAGTAAAACTGTCTTGTATCACATCACCGCCCCCGCCCCCGCCCCGCCCCTCGCCCACACCCCGGATGCGTCCCCTGCCGGGCCCCGCTGTGTAGTGTCTGCTCGCGCTCGCCCGCCTTACATGTCACAGTGTTAGAGTCAGTGTCGGTCCGAGTGCTGCCCGCGAAGAATGCAAACCGGTGCTGTTGTGAGATTCGGTGGAGGCTTGTTTTTCCCCATGGACTCTGTCGCTCCGGAGAAAAAGAAAGTTAGTATGCCCCGAGGACCTAACCTCGACACTTTTCATAACCGTTTTCATTTAAAACTTTCCAAAACTTTTTTCTTTTTCCTAACTTTTTAACTCATTCGCCTCTAATCCACTCGAATCATCCTCGGCGGCTCATTACGCAAAGTTCTGACGTTCTCGCAAATTTCTTCGCGTTATCCTTTATAATCGAATATCCGGAAACTTTTTTCGTGGTGATTGCCGTGCTCTCGGCCAGTGACAGGATCTCGCGGTCCGGCCGGCTTGACTTGTCTATCTGCGTGTGTGGCTTTTCCTTCTCGTGATGCCGATATGTGTCTTTCTACTACGTCTTTCTAAATTGTCTGGAAATGTTAATCCAAAACCACGATACCGAGTGTTGTCTCCACTCAAATTGCGTGTTTTGTATTTTACTTAAATGTTTTCAATCAAAATTTTGTATTTGTTTGTTTAAAACGTGTTTTGTTTATTTCCAAGATATACAAATATTTGTATCACATGTGAAAAACTTCGGGTGAAATATACAGTTGCCGTCGGAAACATTTCGAGATATGAAAGTTACTGAAAATAATAGCCAAAGTTGAACTTTTACTTGAGAAAAAAGTGGTGTGTAAAATTTTACAACAAAATAAGTTTTTAAAGAAAAAAAATAAAAATGTGTTTATTTGTCGATTAAAATGAGTTATTGATATTTTAACTTCCTAGAATGTGCTAGGTCAGTGATGGTAACTACAGTTTTAATATTTTGTAAAGTGACAAAAATTAAGACGCATTAGTAAAATTTTCAAAAAAAAACAAAAAAATGAGAATTTTAAAAGTAGTGTTAGATTGATAAATTAGTATAATGATTAAGTAAAAGTTCAACTTTCAGGCTAAAAAATTACACCTGAAAAAAATCAGTAAGTTTTTCAGGTGTTACTATACAATAAATTTCGGTTATCGACCAGTTTGAAACAAAATCCAGTCGGTAGTTCGTCCCTTACCTGTAGAAGTAGTCAAGGGTCGGCCGAAGATTGTACCTGCGTTGATTCGTGATTGGAATAGCGATGTCGGCCGCACGATAAATATGCCGAGCCCCGGTCTAAGAGTTTCCATACATAAAGCACGCTCCGAATACACGTAGCTTTGGGAACCGATCTCATTGCATTATTCATCTATATTTTCAATTTCCTTGTAGCGAACCTATTTGCGGCACAATGATGAGATTGCATGAGACCATCTTATTAAACGTAACTTGTCTACTTGTGTTTTTATAATCATTATCCATTCACGACTGTAAAATGACATACGAGTATTTTCCTCCTACCTCTAAACTACATTTATTTTCCATATTTTCTTGTTGCATGCCAGTTGTGTTGTGAATTTTGTAGAATTTGATATTTTATGAATTTTGTGTTCTAATTGTTGTTCGATACATACTATGTTTACCTGTTTGTGTTTTTTTTTACCTGTGTGGAAATTTAAAATTTATCTCCAATGTTTTTATTAAGTATTTTAATAAGTAAAAATCAACAAACTCGTAAATTCTGAAAAAATGCAATATTTATTAAAAAAAATCCAAAAGTAAATTTTAATTGTTAAAAAAACCTTTTAAAAATAACTTAACTAACGAAAACATTTATCAATTCCCAAGATTGCAGAAATTACATTGAAAAAATATTATTTTATGTAAAATTTTAAATATTATTGATTTTAAATCTTTTTCTTAGTCAATTGTTAGTTACAAAAAAAAGCAAACAAAAAACCGAAAAACGATGAAAATTCGTATTGAGCCCCTTTCTTTAGGTATATTCAACACCCGCCGCTCGGATTTCGATGGGTGATATTTGTCTCTCGGATTTTTATTGTCTATATTCGACCCCGTATTGTCTGTAGACCTTCCAATCTATATGGCACCGCAGAACATAAGGCCTTTGCTTTGAGAAATCTGATCCAGTCACATTACACACATTTCGGTCGTTTTGATGAATAATTAATTAACTAATTTTGCCAACCAATCTCAAGCGGGTAACAAATCTTCAAATAAGATTAGTTGCGTGTATGTATACGTCGGAAGAGGCCTCGTCTTGTAACCCATGTCGGCGTAGACGTGAGCACTACAACACGTACGCGGTTGACAAATGAATTTTCCTTATTCCTCGTATCAAATTAGATCCAGTATTTCTTTTTCACCGCGCGTATTCCTTTTTTTTCTATCCAGGTGTCAAAAAGATTATTCTTTTATTTGTAAATCCAGTGAATATCGTGGCTTAATCAGTTTATGTCATTTATTGTCGGGCTGTAGTGTGTAAATTAAACCCAATGTAATTAATTCCTATTCAGTTGTCGACATTTACCCCTAATTATTAAGTAAAGCGTGATTTAAGTTCATCTCTCTCGATAGGGTATACACGTAAACTTTAGTAATCTTTAAATATGAATTTAATTTTTAAACCGAAAATGAAAATGTTACACTCACTATTTATAGTATACATTATTTTATTTAACCATGTTTGGAACACAGTGTTGTTAATAATTTTAAAAGTGTTTTTGCCGTCCAAAAAAATATAATTTAATTTATGTTTAATCTATTAAATGAAAAACGTTTTTTTTTCTCAATCGGTATTTGATTAATAATTCAAACACTTCAATATATTTCTAATTTAATAACCTTAACAAACGCAAAATACCAGTAATCTACAAATATCTAAATATTATATACTAATAACCTACTCTTATTAATTCCACACGAATTGTACTAATATTTAAAACAATTGTTATATTTATTTATAACATTCAGTTGAAGCGTGTTTGTCATTTTTGGATAATTAAAATTACATTCGACAATTTAAGAAATCTCACATGACTCATATTAAGAAAAAAATTAAAGTTTGATTAGTAAAGTTGAAAATTAAATACCCACACGTGTTGAATTTTTCGAAAAATAAAGTACAATCACATTTTAAGGTTCATCAAAATAAAAAACCTTAACATGTTATTTTCTTTTCATTAATTTTCAATATATTTTCCCTTATATTTTCTTAAACACCTCCCTTGTTACTTTTTCTCGCAGATTTCATTCCCTCGCAGCGCAAAAGTTTTCGCCGAAAATGATTGACAAAAAATATTCAAATTGCAAAATATAGAAGAGAAAAGATAACTTCGTTTTGATCAAGGCAGGCTACAAAGAAAGTATCTGTTCCGTTCCGTTCCGTTATCTTTGAACTTGGGAAATTGATTCCCAAAATGTTGCGAGTGTTGCTTTAATCTAATTTGAACAATATTGTTTTTGTAATGACAAAGGCCTTTGTGCTTATTTTATTCAACTTATCTAAACCGCAAGCATTTTAGAGGGTTCACTGATTTATAGATTCATTTTGGACCCATATTGCAAACAGGCTTAACTTTGAATAATACCCCTCCCAGGACACGGTTTTCTCAAAGGATGCGCATCAATTAGATGCCGTATAAATATTAGGCACGCATGGGTCTACGCACAAACTTCAGGAAAGTGGTTCTGAGGTTAATTTGATTGGATAAAACCGTTCAAAGTATAAATTTGCAATAAATCAAGTCCTTTTGTCCTGCAAATATAACTTACGTTTTGTGATATTTTTCCGTTCTATGTTTATACGAGTCGAACTATGCTTTATTAGAAAAACAAATTTCAAGAAATATTTTAGGATATAACTAATATATTTTTTGTCATCAAATATAACATAATAGAAGTAAAAGAAACAAATGTCATTTTGTGACATTTTCAACTCACGCGTAAAAGATATTTAGGAATTTGTTTAGATTATTATCTATACAGGTCATCTTAATATTGTTTAATATCAAATCTATGATTAATTAATTTGTATCTCATAAAATTAACAGAAACAATATAAAACAAATAATATTAAGGAAATTTTTATTTTAAACCCTTATGTATACTATGAAACAGGATACAGAAAATAATAATAACATGTCTGGAAAGCAAATTAATATTTATAAACCATTACTTAATCTACTAAAAGAATATAAATGCTAAATTATGGGCGTTAACAATTTATTTTTTTACAAGTCTCTTCATATCATTAATAAGTGTTTATGAAAAAAGTTTAGAATATTGAACACTTGAGCCATTCCTGAAGTAGCTCGCCAAATAATATGAATGACTTTTTGGGAAACTGTACATACTACTTCCTGAGTTTGTATCTATGACGGAACGTATTCTTATATTTCAATACTTTTTTCACATCTTTGTAAATAACCTGCATCTCTCAATTTCTACATTGATTCGTATTTTTCTAATCATGTCTATTTTTTTCTAGTGTCTATTTTTGTAATAACCAAATGCTTTTAATATTTTTCGTATTGAACCTCTCGGCAACTATTGTTTGTCTAGTTAAAATATGGTATAATATCACTTCCTGCACATACTTTGCAGATATAAATATAACGAAAACCTATCTTAACATTCAACGTTTGGTTAACCAAAAAATGAACTCAGCTGAATAAATGAGCTTTAATTTTCATTATTAACCAAAACAAATATTTTTCCCAGAATTACAGGCCACAAAAAATGTTGTTATTATTATTTTTTTATTTAAATAGTAACTTGATGAAGATTTTTCGTAAATGATGCCAAAAAAGATTTTATTAGTGATAAGCCCGTTACTTAAATATCGGAATTTCAGTATCTCCACAAACCAGATGGATAAACCAAGCAAAAAAAAACTTCATAAAACGTAATTAAAAAAGGAGTACAGTGGTAATGCCATTTTCTTGCCAGCCCATTATTTCCATAATCGGTGTTTGTGTTTCGGTATCTCTTACACCACTAGAAGCAACCCACGCACTTAAGTCCCGTTCATCCCCAGGAAATTATATACGAGTATAAGTACAACCACCCAGAAGTGTGTGAGCCTTCACCTTCTATGAGATTAAAACCAAACTTGCCGAACACCTCTCTCTCTCTCCTCACAATAATATTCATTTTACGATTAATTTTAGACTTCGCCCAGATAATTCGCCCTGTTTCCAATTCGCTGTAAGAACTTTATCTTTTAGTCGATTTCAGAGTAATTCAAAACATTATTTCGAAGTTGTGTTAAAACATTGGATATTTAATTATTCATGCTTCTCTTTTCTTGAATATTAATATTTTTATTATTTAAAAAACTAAGGAAAATTCATTATTATATTCAATCTAATTAGTTTCTAATTGAAAGTGAGCGATCAATTTTAAAAAATGTTCAATAAATGTGATTTTATATATAATATTTTTTTATCTCCAATGGGCATTTTGTGGATGATTTTTATATTAAGACTTTTTGTAACGTCTGTCCAGAAAAATCAGCCTGATTTTTATATTCTTGATGATATTAAGATAAAAACATTTTTGCGTAGATTTGCGGATTTGCGTATTTTAAAACAACAAAACATAATGTGCTTATTTAAGACATTTTTACTACTTCAAAAATATTATAATGGTTCAACCATCTTTCGAAATCATTCATATACTTTTGTAATCGGGTGTTGTGAAGACAATTACTCAATAAATATGTATTTTTCAGAAATATCAGGGGTAGAATTCTCAAAACCCCTACAATAACAGAATGTAGTTAAAAACTTTTTCACATTTTTCATAACTTACATCCTTTGTATCCAGAAATCGACTTCCCGAGCTTGTTTCGGATCGCCTGAAAGAGACATTGCAGCGTGTGCAAATAGTTCTAATAAAGTATAAAAACACTGTGACACACGAATAACGTTCTGGCTGTAAAATAACCGTAGCGAATATGACTTATGGTGACAATAAAAAATAAAAAATGGTTATCGCGCAACGTTTGCGGCAACAGCAAAACATTTCTTTCATACAAATGTAATGTGTGTTTTTTATGGATTTCGTTAGTTGTTCTACCAGGTGTTTCCAATGGCTGAATACACATGAATTTTATATCGGTAATCTAAACCCTATAGCTTTATTGTCTTGATAATTAATAGATCAATAAGCCCAATAAAACATTCAAACAGTTCATTTATTATTAAGTGTCATGATCAAATTTAACAGATTATTTCGGTGGCAAAAAGTTATTAAATATTTCCATGAGATTTCCATAATTTATTTAGAGATGATTTAACAAAAATAAATTAAGTTTCTTTGTAATATCACAAAATTTAAGATACCAATTTTAAAAAATAATAATTTGTTTTACAAAAAGATTATCGATACTTTTTCAATAAGTACTTCAACTTAGATTTATCACACTTTCAACAAAAAATGCTGATCAATATTTTTCTATTATGTTTTGTTTTTCGAGAAGCCCTAATATATGTACTCGTACAAAAAAAACAAAGTTTATCATTTCATTTCAATGAATATCATCAGGTACGCCCCTAAGCACGACTCATGACAAAGAAGAAAAAACACTTTGTTAATTTCTACTGTACAATACATAACAAAACTTTCCTTCAAAAAATATTAGGATTTTTTGTAAGAGGAAGCGTATGCACCCTCTTCCTTTTTATCTCCTTCGTGGCCAAATCTGCGTATTCGCACCACCCATCATTCGCAAACAACTGATTTTAAAGCTCATTATTCGTAGTCATGGTCATGATCTGAGTAGCCAGTCAGAATAAAGTCAAGTAAAAGGTGAATAATTGAAGTCATAAATCGAAAATCCCAACGTTAAATTAGAAAGCATTGTTATCTCAAAATTTCCTTTCATATTACAAAACAATGAGAGTTTTTGTTTTTATGTGATAAATTTTCTCGGTAAATTTTCACGAAAATTCTGCTGTCTCTTTGTTTTGTTCTGAAAAACGTATTTTAAATAATAATTAAAATTTGTTTTTCAAGTTTTTCAGGATTTATTTTTACCCTGGACAATTTTAAAATCATTGTTGGCTTGAAATTGTAAAGGTGCAAATGTATAACCTTTATTAATATTAAAAATTCATAATACAAATCTTCGTAAATTTTTTGAAATATTAATATTCATGTGAAATTAAAAATAAGAATGTCCAATGCTAATGTCGACTATTTCACATGTATTATAAATTGCTTTATAGTTCTTTAAATCATAAATTCTCACTGAACTTGATAAACTCACAAAATATATTTTTTTTCATTAGGTCACATTTTGTGTTTTGCTTTCAAATGATTGATCATTATGTTTCGCCAAGATATTTTCCATAAATTTCTCAAAAAAATGTTATAACACCCAAACAATTTTTCGTGCGTAATTGTTAATTGTTGATGTGTCGAAAAATTAAAAAAAGTGTTCATCAGTTTGTATTTCCATTTTATTTATATCCTTCAAAAAATCCACATCATTTAAATGCTTCACTTTTTTATTGTAAATAAAAAATTAACTCCTTTTTATTTTTGACTTAAACTGTCAAACATTTTCGTTAATTTTAGTGAAAAAAGTCTATCAAAATTAACATGTGTTACAAATATGGACATTTGCGAAAAAAAAAAGAAAATATGAATGAAAAAATTAAGTAGGAAAAGGAAAATGTGAATGTTTGAACACAATAACCCACAACAAAATAAGGTTCAAGCACATAAAGGAATCTTAATTGCCAACACTTGTACAAAATTCTGTTAAATTGAGCTCGTTCCTGTAACGATTTGAAATATTAATTATGTATTCTTAACAAGGATAATAGAAATTTTGGTTTCGCCTCTCAGAT
Source organism: Odontocerum albicorne (assembly GCA_949825065.1). Classification (NCBI taxonomy): domain Eukaryota; kingdom Metazoa; phylum Arthropoda; class Insecta; order Trichoptera; family Odontoceridae; genus Odontocerum; species Odontocerum albicorne. Next base: position 16,048 of record CATKWJ010000340.1, on the reverse strand, counting down.
GGATATCTTTGAGGGGTGTAATTTGAGAATCTTTTTAAATATTCATGTTGTTTAATTATGTTTACCTGAATTGTTCCACCACGATTTGAGATAATGCCATCAGCTTACAGTTATTTGTTAACCTGGAATTGTTTGGATGGAATTATCTATGGTATTTTTTTAATTCATTCAAGAAGTAGTTTTTAGAAATACTTACAAAATATTTCAAAAATGCAACGATAAATGACTATGAAAAGATTTTTTATTAAAATGGGGGGCTGCAAGCCTTTTATTATTAAATTTAAAATGTATTTCCTAATCATATTTTTAACAATCGAAAGTATTTCCATAATTTTTTTTTGATAAATTTGTCTCTATTTCATTACTGGACTACTGCTTTTTGTATCGAATTATTTCATAACTTGACGACTACTTTTTGTATCGAATTATTTATTCAAATTTTTAAAAAACACCTTTCAATATTATTTGTATTATTTATGAACTTAAACTTTGTTTGCTACTTTATTTTTTTTTTTCAATTAAAATTGAATATCATTGGTAATTTGTCTTTTTTTTAATTTTGTAAATGGTGGAAATAACTTTTGTTTTTATTGATTCGTTTTTACGTATTTAAATTAATTATTTGTGATTATAGAGATTAAAGCGTATCTTTTATAATATATTTTATGGTAAACAAGGAGAAAAAAAACATCAAGTCAACGATTTTTGATGGCGTTAAAATCACTTCCATATTTTTCTGTATTCCATATTTTTTTAGGGTAACAAATCTGTCTGTTGATTTCGAACTTTCATTCACGCTCGAAATTTTTATTTTGATTGCCATTTTTTTTCAATCAGTCGTGAAATTCAATTTCAAGACATTTTTTAATTTTAAATACACCCCTTAGGGTATTTGAATGCAGTGTGCACCCGCCCACCACTTCTCTCATCTCATTAGTGCTATTTTGATGCCGTGACAGACGTAGTTAGCCGCAACGTTATTAGGCACCACTATTGATTTTCGGTCCCAAACGCGTTTGATTTCGGTCAATCCTCCCGTCGCTGCTTGACCACAATACTTCCCAATTTAATCATTTCACCAAATTCATTACTACAGTAACTAAAATTACAATCTCGTGTGGCAAATCACACTATACTTGTATATCCATTACCAGGATCGGTGCAGGCGAGTATCGAAACTTGTCAAACTTTTTGGTTTTCATATGTCTAAAAAATATAAAAATATAAATGATGCAAGAATGAGATATTTTTTTCAATATTACGATTTAGCCGTTTTTACTCCTGGTATGCTTTTGTCTCCTTACACAAGGTTTCATGTTAGCAAATAACTTGAAATACTACTTAATGTCTTATTAAAAAGGTTTCACAAAGTGTTGTCACTACCCTGCTTGTTAATAAATATTTTTTTAATGGAATATAGTAAGTATAATTATTTTAATAGTTAATTGTATTGTATTACACTTTCATTGCAATCAAAATAGCCTGGCAGGATTATGACCATGAAATAGTATATTTCAACCAACCAAAAATACAATATATTTAAAAGATCTTAAGTGAAAACCAGACTACAAACCTTTTTAAAAATCTTTGTACAAGTGCGAATCAAACCCGGAACCCCCTGGCTATAAGATAGGCGTTTTATTAACTAAACCACGGACAAAATCATTAATATTGTCCTTAAAGGATTTATCGTTAATGTTAACTTTATTAAACAAAATAATGTATTTAAACAGGTTTAAAATGGGGGATAACTTAATAAACTGCGTTTAAAACACATTTTTTAATACTACATGAAAGAAATATTATTTAAAATTTCTGTTTTAGATTTTCAATTATGTATAATTCGTTAACCCTGAAAAAAATTTAATGAGAAGACTAAATGATATAGAAATGTGTGCCTTACAGAGAATATCTTGTTCTACAGAATGTATTAGAGTAGAAAATGGTCGGATAATATAATGTAGATAAGAGATGGTTTGGCTATATTGAAAGAATGCGAAAGACTTACAAAGCAAATCTAACGATAATTGTCTCAAATAATAGATTGATGAAGAAGTAGACTAGTTATGGAAGGAGATATAATAGATTGATGAAGAAGTAGACTAGTTATGGAAGGAGATATAATACTACGAGTATTTGAATGAGTGTATTTTTAATGACTATGGATTTTTTATTCGAATGATATAAGTTTTCTTCAAATGAAATTAAATAAAACAGAAATGCTTTCACGGTAAAGGTAGCCCACATATGCAGAAAATGCGGTTACGAGTTGGCTTTTATAAATTCTAATTTACATCAAATTTCCATATAACATCCTCTGGCGCTGCATTGCTTGAAACATTTTCACTGATTCTCGATCAAACATTACTGCTGATAACGTTTGAAAACTCCAAACAAAAAGCCAGTATAGAATCACTAGTCAGCAAATACTAGCCAATGTGGTATGGTAACCATTCGTTACTTGCTAAATTAGGGGCACACTATCTTGTTTAAAATCTTATTAATCTATTAAACCCAGATCCATTAAAATTGTGTGTCCCAATTAAATTACCTGTTGTTGTTTCGAAAATTATGTATATTTCCTGGCATGTGTAAAATAAATAAATAAAAAAAATCGTGTCGATAAAATTCAACTATTGGCTAATCAATTGATAGTTAAACTTACAATTTCAACTCTCTGATAATTATAATAAAAATAGATTTAGACCGGTGGTAAGACAGCGAGATTCGCAGTCTTCGCCTGATATGAAAGGATATATGGTATAGTGCCGGATCTTGAGCCGACCTGGATATAGGCATTTTATAGCATCTTTGTAGGGTGATGTTGATAAAAAATATGACTTGTTTACTCCTATTTCGTAATAAAATGCCACATCAAGAATACTGTGTGTTTCAATTTATAAAAGGTAGCCCGAAAGCCCGGCTAAATGAATACAGGTGGAATTAGGTCTGAAAGTAACATTGGAAAGTTAGTAAGTCAAAACTGGATTAGAACTGTATTACCTATCAAATCATTAGTACAGACGATGATGCATCTGATATCATATTAATTTTCTAATTGTTAAGCTATGTCAGTAAATTTGTCAAAGAAATTAAAAAGAGAATACAAGACAAAGACAAATTCTTAAAGCAATCACCATTGTTATTTAATGGGGACGACGCCTGTCCCCTAATCCTGATTTGGTTTCGATTTCAGGGTTCGATATCCATTAGTACTAAGGATTTTATTCTAATTTTCACTTAAAACCAAAGAGATTGCAATACTGCAATAAATCAGCTAGATTATAATGTATGCGACACAAATTCAATTAATACTAAACAATTTATATCTATAGTAGCGAATATTATTAAGAGTTTCTAAGACAAATCATATGTGCACTTTCTAAGGAAGCATATGATTAGTTGTAGAATCTCATATAAATAGTTATCTTAAGAAGTTATTTGAGCATTTCTATGTTTAAGTAAATATATTTTAGTTTATTCCTAAAAATCCGAACAAGTGTTTGTTTACCAAAACGCTGAAAATAATTACAGAATATTATATATTGATTATTCGTTAAATACCGAATACTTTTTAATATAAAATGGTTACTCTAAAGCAATATGCATCATTCAAATATTCAAAGTACGGGCATGACCATTGAAGCTTTCTATACACACTAAAAGAGTTTCAATGTTTAATGCATCACAAATAAAACCCGTCGTGGCCAACCCATTTTGCAGCCAACGCCCGTTATGGGGTGATTACTGATAACATTTCATTATTAGCTCCACGTTTTATGGACGATGTTTGATGAGCTCTTCAATATCTTATTCTTGAGTTATTCAACACTTTACCTTTCAGAAGGAGGGGAATACTGAAAATACTGTTTTTACGATTATTTTCCCATTTCAATAAAAAAGAAGGACTTCAAAATAACCCTTTTTAACTAATACTTCGACCCTTCTTTATGATAAACTGACCAATGATCTGTAAAGCTTTTTTTTAGATTATTGACAAGATTTTTTTTTAATGAATTTTGATTTCTTTTCCTTTCGATAAGTTAGTAGAATTCTATTAAATAATATTCACGGAATTAAGGTTGTTCAGGTTCTTTATAGTTATATAAATAAGTTTATAGTTATAGAACGTACATGAGACATTTATGATTTTTTTAAATTTGAAATATGAATATCTCGATAATCTTTTGGCGGATTTTGACGAATTTACCACATGTTTTACGATGTTAGTACTTATTGAATATGTATTATAAATATTCTTCTTAAGTCTTCCGTTTAATAAAAATCCCACTGAAGCTAATCCCACTGAAGAACACAATACCCCTTCACGTTCTTACTTTTCCTAATATTAAGTGACATTCTCAACGAATTAAAACAACTCTTCTGATTTAATCTCTTCAGACCTGAATTAGTTTTAAGGTTTTAAATAAATATTCTTGCTTGTGAGTAATTTTATTCACACTAAATGCAAAATGATGTCGTATTAGTTTAGATAGATGGCGCCCAAATCATTCAATGTTGATAATACAGTATCCTACACTTCATTTGAAATCATAAAACTGAAATACACCACGAAGTTGTTTACAAAGTGCATATGAACTATGTGTCCATTATAATTGACGTCAGATCTGAAGATGTTAAATAAGTATTAAAATTAAATTAAAGTAATATTTTAACTATCAAACTTTGACTTTATAATTACTTGTTAATCAAATCTTTTTTTAATTATTGCTATACGCAGAAAAAACCTTTCGTCACTCATAAAAAAATTAACTATTTAAACCTTCTTGTCACTTTGGAGTATTTTTTTTATTTTTCTATGAAAATTTATAATAAAAATAATAACATTGTAATATAATAAACACTTCTTAGAATCATCTTATTTCTCCTTTTTATCCATACTCAACTAGAAAGGATTAAGGCGATGATGACTTGGATAGATTCCAACAAATCTTCTTCTAAGCGGATTGGAATAAATCCTCGCAATTATACTTGGCACAACAAGAAGAAAAACTTATTAAAAAAGATTAACTTTGCTCTGTTGTTTCATAATTAATGATACAATGAATATTTACATTATAAACTATAATATCTTATTTACTCACATGAATACATACATGAGATTAGAACTCATTTAAACGACAAAATAAATTAATCTTGCGACAAAGTCTACGTTTTCTGACTCATAAAATATTGAATTGGTATGGTTAGAATTAACAAATTATTTTTTAAAGTAGTGTTGATACTGTGTGGCTTAATAATGTTAAGCATTTGTGTAAATAGATTTAACGGGTTTGATTCCTGAGATATTTACGCCCGGGCTATATTTTCTCATTTAACCGTTTTCCCTGAAAATTGTGTTTTAATAGTACAAATACTGTAAATCAATATCAACTTTTTTTATTATATTCTTAAGACACTTTTAAGGGAAAAACATCTTAAGAAGTTCTATCAAAGGATCGTAGTAGAATAAAACGATCGATTGTCTTAGAATCATGATCTATTTATGTGCTTGTGTGTTTGCTGAATTGCAAAAAAAGTTTTGTCAAAATAAGTCAATTCATGAACAGGCATCGCCTTTCTATAGAATTGTTGGTAATCATCATTTGTCACTAGAATTTGCCTATTAGCATTTCAAAATAGGACAGAGGAATGGATTTGAGTCCGTTGAAATCAATTTAATAGACATTGTTTGAAGAAACACTAAATATGAAATGCAACGGCAGCATTTCATCCAGCTTTAAAATCAATTACTTTATTAAGACAGAAAAAAAGTAAAAGCGATAAAAACATAAAATTTACATAAAAAATAAATGTATACAAAAATTAAAAACATTTGCTACTTATAATCACAAGGCTGGTGGATGATCAACGATATTTGAGCAGACAACATATATCTTAACTCGAAAATGTCAGACACTGGACATAAGAGAAGTTGACGATCTTTTACAGTTTGCTATGAATATGAAAAAAATTGTTTTAGTGTTCGCCAACGTTTAGACGACTAGATCGTACATAAAGAAAATTTAGGATTTCGTTGAAAACGTAATGAAAAAAATTACAAACTGTTCTAAATATATTATTTTGTTTTAAATGGCGGTACATAATATATTTGCGTGACCCAATTAACAATCACACGTTGAAAGAAAATATAACTTTACAAATTTCTTGTAGTTTTGGCGCAAATGAAACGTTCGATAAATACGATTCTGTTTTCCGTGCAGCTTTCGTGATAACTGGTGGAATTGTTATTATACCTCATCATTAATTCTCTCATTTTACTTCATTCCTTTATGATAAACTGAACTCTGTTATACAAGAAAACTTACGCAAGTGTATATGCCTCGGTAGACAAAATCAAGGTTCTATTTTTTATTTATGAAAAATAATTAAAAAAATTAAACATAACATAATCATATACTCGTATATGTATTACTATACAACATAACCGATAGGAAATACGGAGAACACAAAGGCATTTATCGAGTATAATACTATTTTCTTTTACTCCTCAACATATCCTAATTGATGATTTGGACTTATTGAAGAGCGTGGCCGGGGGACATTGCGCCAGTAATTGAGCGTTAGGGTTGCGAGAACCGTGGAGTTAGTACGATACTCCCGATTCGTCACAATACGTGTTGATAACACAACTGCACTGGAAGATTAACAAAACACGCACACGTACTCGGCGCATCGGAATATTTTCACTTGACAATCTCTTTTACCAGACCCTTTTTTGTACCATCAGGAATCAAACTCAAAACATCCGAATAGAAATCAATCGTTATACCAACTAGGTAAAGGAGGTAGTTAACAATTCAAATAAGAATTAATTTTTATTTATAAATAACATTTATTTACTGAAATCGTACATTTTACATCACCATGAAATATGAAGTACTCCATAATTTTTTTTAAATATGATTTTTTAATTTTTTGATAAAGTAATCTAAGATACACACATTGATCAATGCTATACCCATACACAGCTTTTTTACTTTAGAACTAAATGACTAATCTAATTTCAATATAACTGTAAGCTTACTTAAGTTTATTCCTACATATAATTTTATTTTTAATAATCAATTTCTTATAAATATTTAATATCTACATACTAACTTATAACACGATAGGAATTCTTATAAACAATTATTCAAATATGTAATTGTCTAACACCTGACATGAAAAATGAATAATTTAATAAAAAAAAAAGTATTTTTCAAAAATATTATTTAAAACTAAAAGAAACAAAACACAACATAGCAGTAAATTCTAGATATAACGTTTAACACCTTAAACAACTATTAATTAGACAATTCTATTTGAAAATCGATTACCCAAAAGGCAATAATAATAATATATTATCCATAATCAAGGAAATGTTGAGACAGAAAATTTTCGCCAAAGGCAACCCTAAATCTGACACTAATGGCGGCATTAGTGTTTGCTGTCATAACATCAGCAAGCATAATTTCCGATAGCCAGAACCATCAAATCAATTTGACAATTGAACTAATATCATAATTTCCATTTCACTGCACACATATGCTAACAAGTTTAGCCGTACGTTTTAGCAAAATACATTACTGGCTGTTAAACGGAAATTTAATATGTACAGATTATTTGTATTTTTTATTAATTATTCGGAAAAACTGTTCAACTCCATCATACATTTTGCCATATTTCAACGTGTGGAAGTTTAAAATACTTTTTAATTATAGCCGTATATTACAAATGTTAAATAAACTATAAGAAAGCTGTGATCCATAAGATGTGTTATAGTTGGAGAGAGATTTTTTTTATAAATTAAAAACTTAACGCTTTTACTTTTACGGATATATTTGTAGATACATATAAAAAATATTGTTTCTAACGTGAATTTTTAAAAACATTCATTAATTATAATTTGTAATTGATGACTTTCGTGATCTGGTTGGTAAGACGACGCCTGTATTCCATGCCGGGAGTTACAAGTTTGTCTACCGTTAACTTTCGTGATTTAGTTGGTAAGACGACGCCTGTATTCCATGCCGGGAGTTACAAGTTTGTCTACCGTTAACTTTCGTGATTTAGTTGGTAAGACGACGCCTGTATTCCATGCCGGGAGTTACAAGTTTGTCTACCGTTAACTTTCGTGATTTAGTTGGTAAGACGACGCCTGTATTCCATGCCGGGAGTTACAAGTTTGTCTACCGTTAACTTTCGTGATCTAGTTGGAAAGACGACGCCTGTATTCCATGCCGGGAGTTACAAGTTTGACTACCGTTGACTTTCGTGATCTAGTTGGAAAGACGACGCCTGTATTCCATGCCGGGAGTTACAAGTTTGACTACCGTTGACTTTCGTGATCTAGTTGGTAAGACGACGCCTGTGCTACATGCCGGGAGTTATAAGTTTGACTACCGTTGACATCCAAAAAAGGTTACAAGTCTATTAAAAGGTTGTCTTGTAACAACACCCGCACAGTTTTGTACTTTTTAAAATACTATTGCCTTTTTACATGTTGAATAGTATTGCTAACACATGCGTTGACGTACCGCGAGCTCCGTGCATACTCCAGTGATGTTAAACCCGAAAGCTCGATGACTGGGCTGAAGACAATAATGTCTCCCAGCCTCGCTCTTTACTATATCCGAATTACCAATTCGGATACGTAAAATTGTACCAAAAAAAAGAATCTTTACGGTATGGAACATTTTTTACAACTGATCAGCGCTTTGATATGCAAGAAAATATTTTCATTATATTAAATATAATAATATTTTTACGAATTAAATTTCAAATGATTGAAAATTAAAATCGTGTTAAAAACATACTTATTTAATTAACTAGAAAAAAGAAATGAAGAGTTAAAACGCATAAAACTTTCTTTAAAAATGATGAAATTCAAAATTATTCTAATACTTTAATTCAAAAGGCAAATATATCATATCATCCTTTAAAAGTTGGCAAATACGAATATAGTATCTAAATTTTTCCATTTTTAAGTCGATATTTCTTTTTTTATTGAAATGTTTCTTTTCCGAATTTCATTTTTTTTCTTCACTCATATTCCAGTTCATTGAAAATATAGAAAAGCCTTTAAAATAGTGAAAAGCCTTAAAATAACGGCGCATTCCCATACTGTTCCCCATCTATTTTATTTTATCTCGTACAATTCGCATGATTTGTCGTTGGACAACAATGCTTTATATATTTCAATGGGGTCTGTCAGTTTTAGAGAACATTCCATTGAATAGACATTCCCTACCATTCAAATCCTATCCATTCCATTTAGACCTCGTCCATTTCATTCAAGGTAAGGGCTACCACGTTTATGCTAAAATGACATTGAGTGCTTCGTTAAGAAAATATATGTACATTTTTTAAAATTTCTGTGAATTATACGAACTCCCTTTTAAATTGAATTTAAATAAATATTGTATTTTTTTAAATTTGTATGGTACCCTTCAACATGTCCGAACTGATGATTCGGACGTACTGAAGAGCGTGGTTGGGAGACAACTTTGTCTTCGGCCCCCATTAATCGTGCCTTCAGATTCAGAACACTAGAGTAGACACGTAACTCGTGATTCGTCATCACACATGTTGGCATTACTATCCGCACGTGAAGAGGCAACAACAACATGTGTATGTTCACGAATATTGTTACCAGACGAACTATTTTATCAGATTGATACCTTTTTTTGTTTTTTTTTTCGGGTAACATTGGAAATAGAATCCTTAGCCCCGGGTGGAAACTAGAGTCTTACCAGCAAGGCAGGATTGGTCTAATAACCTTTTATATTTAGGTTAACAATTATGAGATATTCTGGCGACTTCTTTGTAGACTGTGTTTGATATTCTTAAATAATATTCTGAAAATTGTTCCTGATTGTTATTTTCTTTTAATTAAACATTCCAAAAACTTTTCTTCATTGAAAAATATGTATCGGTCTCCTAAGGCGTTTATTTTAATTTGAAATTGACCTAAAATCCATAAAAATAACACATTTTTACGCATTTTAGGTTAATTTTCTAAACAATATTTAAATAAGAAGAGTGTCAAATTCTGCGGCCTTGTTGGAAAGAGCCATGCCTTTTATCGAGAAGTATTTGTATCAATTCCAGATAGTACTAAAAAAATCCTTCAAAAATGTGTCTGCTAGGTTTTTGTTATTTTTCAACGAACGTTTGTATAATCAACATGTAATGTTCAAAGAAAATCAGTGAAATTAGATGTATATTTTAGTAGTTCTAAGCCTAAAGGCTGGATTAACGAAGCAAAAGATAAAATAGATCCACAATGCAGTTTCCCGGCAAGTTTTTTTTTAAACTTCGAAATGTTGAGAAATACCATATTAATGAATTAATGGGGACATTTATGTGTTCTCATAATTTTCTTTTTTCTTCATTCAAAACATCAATTCATTTTCATATTGGATAGTTAATTGTATAAAATATTCCAATTTGTCCCATTTTTTTGTTTTTTGCATACATTAAAAATTATCCTTTGATTAAAGCCACAACTGTAGGCCCTACCCTGAGCCTATAGAACAGAACATGACCGTAGGCATTGGCTGCTGGGATATAACCGGGCATTGTTATAACCGGAGTTATGCAAACAATTATTACCACACATACCTTCAGGGGGGAAGACTGAAACCAAAGTTGGGGCAATAAGATATTATACTTGTAAATTATCAACAGTTATTGCAATTAAATCATTTCAATTGTATCTCTCGGTGGATGCTTTTCAAATTCCTTTGGACCAAACTTGAGCATTTATCAACACCCTTCCACTGCCGATTTCTATAACAATTCCGTACAATATTTTATTTAACTGAAATACGTACTAAATCCTTTTTTTTTATCGTGTCACAAAGAAAATTCGCTTTATAAGAAATATTTTTTGGATGTAATCAGATAATATATCATCGCCCATTCCTTAGTCATATATTTTGTTTGCATGACCTTCAAAGTAAAAGGTACCTATTCATTTTAGCTCGATTCACATTATACTGATAACCGCTGTTTGATCTACATGAAAATAATTTTGTTCAAAGATGTTTGCATAGATTTTGCAACACGCAAAGACATTATTCAAAAGCCAGACTTAGAGCTTTCTTTAATTAACCTTAAGCAGCCCAGTCTTTTACGCCCATGCTTACAAAAATATCTTCCAATAAGATTTAGAATACTATCTACTTACTAAAAACAACGATCAGAACGTGAAAACTGTTTTTTTTTTTAATTTACGTATAATTCCAAATGTTAAAAAATATAAGAATTAAAGGTACATAAACAGGCGTTATTAGTAGTATTTACACACGCACCAAAAAAAATATGCCAAGACAAAATGATTACGAACTTAGAACGCCTTTAAGCAAAGTCTGCTTTCTAAGGGGTGCTATTTAAATTATCCTTTTATTAATATTATTTATGTATATATATATATATTTGTATTATACTCCTCAAGATATTCGAATAGTGATACAGGCATATTGACGAGCGAGGCTGGAAGGTAAAAAATTCGGTCCTAATAATCGAGCCTTTGGGTCAAGAGCCCCTTGAGTGGACACGCAACTCACAGTTCGACATCAAACGTGTTTGAACTACTACTGACTATGAACAAACAATACTGAAACTAATCTAGCGTATGTGAATATTGTTACAAAACGAATCTTAAAACAGAATAAAACCCTATCTTTTTATAGTACTATCGGGAATGGAAACTTAAACCCCCGGGAGAAAGGCAAGCGGTTTATAAAATATAATAAAAAAATCGTTTCAAAATGAAATATTTGGATGTAAATTCTTCAAGGTTTGGAAAGTTCTTATTTTTAATAAAGATTCAATTTCTAGTTTTGAAGAAAATATTATGAAATGTGTAAGTTTTTACTTTCCAATTTACGGTTTAACTAAAAATTATATGACCATCTTTATGAACGCACTTCATTTTGCATATATTTCAACTGAAATCTCATTTTGATTTTTCAGTTTGTTTGACACTTAAATATTCAACTTGAACATTTTTAATTCACTTTCGTTCAACGATTTTATTTAAAATCTTTCATCTTTTTCCCCCTCATCCCAAATGGGACGAAGTTTTATCGTTGAGACGATTCTCTTCCATTTGCCGCCATCATTCAATTTTATAAAATTGAATATTTAATTTTTTTAATCTAGTTTTTCAGTCAATGACCAAATAATAATTTAACTCTGAAATAATAAATATAAATTTATATGTACCACTTACTGCACTAGATAGAATTATTAAACATTCTCGTGCAAAAAAGTCCAAGTCCTACGAACAAGCTTTCTCTACAATGGATCCGACTGCCTATACTATACAACTGCGAAGTCACCGAAATACTGAACGGCTTCAGAAATGGTATAAGCTCATTTATATAGGATTTTTTTTACAAACACTCTTGGATTCGATTTAATTTACTAAATAACTCCAAAAATAATAAACACAATAATTTTGAACGGGTTTCTACGACGACCTCCGTAGACTAGTTGGTAGGACGTTTGTCTTCCACCGGGGGGTTTCAAATTAAACACTAGATGTTACTCGAAAAAAATCATGCGAGTGCTGTTCGGTATACATGTATGAGTATTGTTACCTCTACATGCGTGGTAGTTTTTCCAACATACGCGATGACAAATTGCGAGCTACTACTCCAGTGGTTTTAAACTCGAAATCTTAATTAATGAGGCTGTAGACAGTACTGTCTTGCGGACACGCCTTTTCATTATATCCCATCGCCAATTCGGATCGGTTGAGGAGCATCGTATCAATGAGAGGAGCATCATCATATCATCATACCAAGGAAGTAACCGCGGGAACTGTTAAAACTATATTCCCACACCAATACACAAATATTGTTAACCGCTATTAAAAGTTCGTTTCATCCTTTAAACAATCGTAAAAGGGCTTTAATTACGCACATCTCACAATAAACACAAACGTCGCTTATCCCGCTTCGTGGCACGGCCGCGTGATACATTTTAATTGCTGTCTCAATACCCAAACACGAGTTCCTTCTGTAACAGGAAGGATCGTATACTTAACTAGAGATCCCCAGTAATAATAAACTTAGCGCCGCAACCCATATCCATATTTTGAAGTTTAATGATACCTCCCTAAGCACAGCGCTGTCAAAATTATGACGCCACCTCCTCGAAGGAATCAAGCAAGCCTGCTTCGGGTGCGGGTGGCGTAAGAACCTTTGTTCTGAAACTTGGCACTGCAAGTCTCTGGTACACAAACATTGTTTCGTACTTAGTGCTTGTAAGTCAAACTTTAGCTGAAATCCACATACCTAAGTTCGTATCCAATGTTTGTCGTCATCAAATGTGAGTTAATCCATACTTTGGGAATACAATTATCACATATCATACGAGTACTATATATTGCAGATTTTTTCTCAACATTATTATTCAATGTATAAATTACTTCATCATTAACTAGTGATAAAATCAAGACAATGTGAACCCTGACTCTCAAAAACGTTAATAATCTGAGGCTAGAGAGAATACACAAAGATCTAGATTTTATTATGGAAGTGAAAATTGTAACACGTGTCTTTCGGTACACTTCCAATAAATTCTGACGTAAGAGATTGATAAATGGCAGAAAAAGAACAGTATTTGAACAAAGCTTAATTTAAAAATTAGATTTGTCAACTCAGATGATCACTTTAAACACAGTGTTGAAACATCCGAAGAGTACAACTATCAGTTTATTTGAAAAGAATATTTTTTCCAATACTTGGATTGTTTATTACGTGGTTCATCATTAATGTTACAAAATTGAACACTTGTCGTTTAGAACATACAAGTTGTTCTAATTTTTTTATTTTGTTATTTTTATAAGTAACTGCATATTTAGAAGACAAGTTTTGCTGCTCGATTAGATTTATACAATCACTGACAAATTTGATTATTCCACCTTGACATAATGTTAATTTCTATATTACTAAATCATGATATATAAATACTGGCGACAAACACAAATTAAGCGAAAATAAACAATCGAATCGATTTATAAAAGCATTGGTACAAAGTTACAAGAAGAAACCAATAGCAATTATTTTTATTTTTCTTAAATTTTGATCTTTATGTATTACTAAGTCATGATATGGAAAGACTAATGAAAACATTAAAATAATAAGAAGCAGTATTATCGAATCGTCAAAGCATTTCAATCAAAAGTAAAGAAAATAAGAAACTAATAACGCATTTTCTTATTTCTCAAATGTCCTGTTCCCAAATCCCTGAGTACACCGCTGGCCGGGAGATAGTGACTGTCCAATAAATATTTCAGGATCCAACATAACTGTCGGTGTGTCTCTCACAAACATGTTGTACTCGAGATCTGTTTCATGCGTACCTACTTCCCAGGACGAATAGTAACAAATACTCCAGATGACGAAGGCTGACACCCCAAATAATACTAGTGATGGATTAAATACGAAGACTGGAATTAATTTACTAGATTGTCCATTAATTATTAACAGCGATTCAAATGCCATTTCATAAGCCTCGCACACGCGACCGGTCACATTTACAGAACAAGACATTATTAATTTTCTGACAAAACTATACACTCGTATTTGTGTTGGGTTATTTTTCCTCCTGTCATCATAACAGGTATCATTTCATTTGAACAAAACGTCCATTATGTTAAATAATTCGATTTTTTTTACATTGTTAAAAATAATTAAGAGTATTTATTTTTTAACTCGCCTCATACGACGGGCTATCCATTGTGATCAAGCATGATCGTAAGTCATCTTGTGAATAGCAAACGCATATGCATGTGTTTTTCTATTATGTGCAAGTGTTGCACTTCAGCAAATACACAGCCTTAATGTATCAAACCTGAAATTATAATACCAAGGAGATCAACGTTCCAACACGATTGGTAGGTTTATTCTAATGTAGCTTTTCATTAGACAAAGCTTTACATAGCGCTTTAGAAATGTATGATAAGCAATATAAAACGACTCACCTTATATTTGACTAATTAATGTTCTTGAAAACACATTAAATATATTTTTAATACACGTTAAAGAGTTACATATAATTTCCAATATTCTTAAACTTAATTTTTTTTCTTGTATGTTACTCATTACGAGTATTTTTGTCATCGAGGGATTTTCTTCACACAAATAATTTTTCTAATAAATTTACTAAAAGATAATAGTTTGAAATAACGGAAATTAGTCTTGAATTGGTTAAGATGAAATTATTTTACTGATGAACTTACTTCATTTTTAATAATGTCAATATTTTATCTGTTATTCATTAATCATAAATACAAGTACTCCGCAGAATATAAGATTATATAACTGTCATAATAAAATACTATAAAATAAGTTATATTGTACGAGTATATCACCAACAAGTCTCTTTCAGTCCAGTCACGTTTATAACACTTTCATTGTGTACAGTTAACATAATAGATTTATTGCCATGTACTTGTCTCTTCAAACCAGCCAGAAATATACTAAGGATGCCTACAATTGAAACTAGACTAGAACCTGTTTTTATCTCTTCAAACCAGCCAGAAATATACTAAGGACGCCTACAATTAAAACTAGACTAGAACCGGTTTTTAAATAAAATTAGGAATTAGCTAAAACTGGAAACTTATGAAGTATGAAAAAAAAATTGATGATTGTAAAAATGTAATTCTGTAAGCATGATCACAGAAACGAGTCGGCTGTGGCCTTTATTTAGAAACTTTTCCGCATTTGGGTATATAAGACACATGTTTGACAAGAACATAACAGAAAACTTGTCAAAGGAAGACGAACCAAAAAGAAAAGCTTTGCCAATCTCCTGAAATATGATGATAACACATTCGGTATTTTTAAATAAATGTCAATAGTGTACAAAAATTAAGAAGTTACAATAAAATATCTCGAGTGTTTTAATGATTCGTGTAATATATGCTTAATGATTCATGTAATAATAAACATTTCAATTTAATTTAAAAAATAAAAGGAGTGTTTTTTTAATTTATCTCTAAATGGCAAAAAATATGTCAAAAAAG
>CATKWJ010000339.1:0-27771 GCA_949825065.1 Odontocerum albicorne | reverse complement strand
ATCTACGGAACCCAAAGCTACCACATACACAAATAGGAAGTAGGAAATAGATAATGACCTACGGTACCCAAAGCTACCACATATACAAATAATGCGACACAAAAGAACATTCAACCCAAGGGTCAATATTGTCATCACATTCTCCTAAAGTTTAGTTATTTCCTTTGTACAAGGTCACTGTACCTTGTCATTCATAATATTACTTTTGAAGCGAGAGGTTTACAAACAGTGTATTTTTACAGTACTTACATATGGCTGTGAGACATGGACGCTTATAGCAAAAAACATCCAGAAGCTTCAGACCGTGTAGAGAAGCATGTAAAGATGTATGCTGGAATCCAAAATATGTCGTAAACGAAGCTCTTGGATTCGCAACAAAACAAAGTTAGAAGACGTAAGGTATGCAAAAAGATAAAGTGGTAAAAGGTGAAACGCAAAGTAAGATTGTCGCATTCCCGATATATATCCGAAATAATCCAGTGGTACCCATGAGGCAGTAAAAGCTCCAGAAAAGCTCAAAAAACTATTGGCAGCATCACATGGCACCAACGAGCACAAAGTAAAATAATTTGCAATGAGCTTGGGGAGACCTTTACCAATTAATGGATTGAATCAGGTTGACAATGATGACGATGGTGATATGTCGTTATACATTATCATTTTTTGTCTCTTACCTCTTTTAGAATTAGCTTCATTTGGTCGCGCCACGTTTTTCTCGTAACATTTTTATTCTTTTCTTAAGCACATTTTGATTTCGAACTCAAGTAAAAATCCAACGAATTTCTATCTAAATCCCTGTCGTAATCCAACTTTTCTTCGTATGCGCCCCCTCAATCAACCCCTCGCGTGCGGAGCGGTAGTAAATTTCTCCGTTCGCCTTGCGTAATGCGTGTCCCTGTGGTTTACATCGCCCTTCCTTAGCCGTGTTGGGTGTGCAATCTTTAAACGCTGTTTGTTTTCTCACACTCTCTAACAATCCTGCTTTTCTGATACATTTATTTTTCCATTCATGACAAATTGTGGTGACACTAAATGATTCATACAAATTTGCAAAAGCAGGAAATACCCACCTTGTTTATAAAATGTGTTTGACTACTGCAATGCAGTATGTGAACGAATCGATATTGGTCGCCCAAATTCTAGAATGCTTGGTTACTAACCTAAGAGTTTCGGGTTAGACTCCCGATGTTTCCTGCATCATAATTATATTGCGCTTTCGTTTTACACACTACAACTTGGCGGGTTTATTGCTTTATAACTCTCTTATAACCAACTTGAGATATGCTTAAAAGACCTGAAGAGAATACTAGATGATACTCTTTTTACAAAAAAAAACATGCAGTCGAACCCGCAACCGTCATGTCGAATGTCGCGTCTTACCAACTAGGACTCGGAGGTCGTCACAAATTTTCTGGTAAGAAATTAACAAATACCAATGAGCCATTGAGGGTGTACAATATTCAATAGAAGTGAAATATAATATATGGGATTCTGTATATGCTTCAAGGAGTTTTTTGGTGCGGCGCCATTTCAATTATTTGACTGGTGGTTTAATTTTGTGTAACAGTTGTGCGTTACGCAGTACGAGCACAAACTAATAAAGCGTCAGCTTTGGCTGGCTGCCTGCGGGACACTACATATATAGAGAAACAAACACATGCTAACCGACAGTAAGGTCAGGATATATAAGACATGCGTCCGCCTCATCATGACATATGGGATAGAAGTGAGAGCCGATACCAACAGGACAAAAAAACCTTCTCAGAGTGGAAGAAATGAGAACCCTACGCTCCATCGCAGGCAGAACTCTAGATATCAGATCAGAAATAAGACGATAAATTCTGTCTGTGGTGTTGAAGACTAAGTGAGGTGGGGAAGAAGCAGAAGACGCTTCTGGAGAGATCATATATACCGCATGGAGGATACGAGACTTGCGAAAATTGCTAAGACTGAAAACCCTAGCAGCAGGATATTACCAGGAAGGCCGCCGAAAAGGTGGAAGGACAGCTGGACGTCATCATCCCAGGACAGTCCACCGTCACAAACAGGTCATACGACCTAGACCAAGTGGAAGAAAAAGAAGAAGTTGTGCGTTATTCTTTTTAACTTGAAGCAATCTGAACTACGAAAATTTAAACGTTGACTAGAATTGATAAATAATTTAGTAACTGCAATATAATATTATCTGCTTTTATTTGGCATACGAATAATTTTTTTTTTCGTCCTTTTTAACAAGAATATAAAGGAAATAATTTTAGTAATTTTCTTCTAGATTAATTTTAATCTGTACGTGAACCCTGTTTCGAAACAAATATTCAACATATTTCCTTCCTTTGGCTTTTTGTCTATTTATCTGTTCTTCGAAAACACTCTTTTTTTCAATATCAATGTGATACCGATCGATATTAAAGTGTTCTTCGTAGTATTTTCAAAGCATATTAATCATCAGAATGAAGACAGCCAAAAACGAAGCCCCTTAAACTTCGAATCTGAGAAGGCAGGTATAGTATGTGTAGTGTTTATGTAAATAAAGGACTTGACTAAGTGGAAGACTGCCCAACACGTGAAAATATTGTGATGAGAACTAATGATAAAAATTAACAGAGCTTTTTTTTAATCGTCATGCTTGTATTTATAATTTTCACCTCTTTTAAAAAATAAGACATTAAAAGTATCGGAATAACTTCAATGAGGACCAAAAATAATTGATGAGAAAATTTTATATTCAAATAAAAATTGTAGATTTTTTTTATGTAAGTATTTTACAAAAGTATAACACACATATTTCGGCTATTTCTTAAATTCATTGAGTTGCGTGTATGTATATTTTTAGATTTTCATCTGAGGATTTTATAAAAAATCTACAAAACTATGTGAAGGAAAACCCAAAAGTAGTTCTTTGTCAGTTTGATCTTGCTAAGTATAAAAAAATACGTATTTCATCTCGTAACATTATTCATGTCGTCTGATTTGATCGCCTTTCCTCTCTCAAGAGGGAATTGCTTATTCGTCTACAATAAACATGGTGAGTTTGTATGAAACCTTTTTTTTTTTATTTTGTCAATTTGATTTTCAGTGCCGATTTTGTTTTTCCCCTTCAAATCGAATAAGGGGAATGTTCACAGCCCTGGATTATTGAGTTTACTTTATTTGTATACAAGACATTTTTTTTGTTATGCTATCACTGTGTTGTAAAATGTTGTCACACAAATTGAATTTTTCTTCTTTTTTTCCCTTTTTTTCATTTGATTAAGCCTTAACAAGAACCTTTTTCTGTTGTTTCAGACAGTGCGGGTATTCTGCGTGCGTGGCTTTTTTCATCGTTGGATTTGTTGAGGTAAGCTTTTTTAATTTGATCTACGGTAAAATATGTGATAAAAATATTGATATCGATTTCATTTTGACATGGTCCATTCTTGGGCATTTTTTTACAAAATTTGATGAAATCTTGAAAAAATAGACACTATGTGTATAATGATATATTGTTTATAGTTAAGGCATTAGCATTGTGGAGATTTAAAGACATTGTAATTTGGTTTATCAAACACTGTTTATTCCACTTTTTGTAACGGTATAACCCTCCCGGTTTCAAGGCTTTCACCTTATCATCAGGGGAACACAAACAACACTTACAAAAAGTGAAATAAACAGTGTTTGACAAAATAAATTAAAGTGTCTTCAAACCTCCACAACGTTAATGCCTTAACTATAAATAATATATCAAACACTGTTTATTTCACTTTATGTAACGGTATAACCCTACCGGTTTCAAGGTTTTCACCTCATCATCAGGTGAGCATAAACAAACAAGACTGTTTGTTTATGCTCAGCTGATAATGAGATAAAAAAACTTGAAACCGGTAGTGTTATACCGTTACATAAAGGGGTATAAACAGTGTTTGATAAAACAAATGACTATATATTGATATTTTGAAGTCTTTTTTTCGCGAATATGTACTTTTTCATATGCACTAGTGGTATATTTTTTTCATATGTACTAGTGGTAAATTTTTTCATATGTACTAGTGGTAATTTTTTTTCAAAGTTTCAAATAAAGCTTATTTTAGAATAAATGCATCATTGTATTATATTATATTTTATAACTATTAATGATTCGCTTTGAGAGGAACTTGAAAATATCTCATTTTTAATGCTTGAAAGTTTATAACGTACCCTTATTGAATGTATACGGATGTTTTATGATAAGTTATAAATTAATTTGATATCAGTATCGTATTAAAAATTATAGGCATTGAGTTCTGATGTTTGTGTTAATTTACAATAATTTAATCAAGTGTTTTTTTTTTCTTTTTTCCTTCGGTAAGTTTTGCAATGACACTTCATGTGAACCGAATTATCATATTATGAGAATTATATTTTTTATCTTCGTAAATCAAACTCTTTTGTAGTTTTTTTTTCAAGAGGTGAGGAGAGAGTTTAGTCTTTTAACGGTTTTACGTAATTTTCCTTTTAGTATTTTTATTACAAGACCAAAAAAATAATAACAATCAAAGGGGGAAAATCTTATTAGTTCACTGCGATCAACTATAATATATGCGAAATATAGCTAAGTATACTTGAGTCTGAAAATAAAGATAAAACACTAGAAAAGTATATAAATTAATTATTTTTTTATATAAAATAAATCATTCAACAAGAAATGAACAAAACTAAAACCTTTAACAACCTTTGTTAACTTCTACATACAAAAACTAAAACCTTAAATAACCTATGTTAACTTCTTCATACAAAAAAATTATTCATCACACAAAAAACCAAAAATAAATATAAACTGCGTTCTCTGAAATAGTACATAAATACTAGAAAAAAAGAATACATTAAACGATATAAAATAAAAAATATAACCCATTAAAATAAACTGGACATTTTCGTAATGACTTAACAGTAGAAAATACGAACCATTTATTTTAAATGTTAAGTCATTTAAATTCAATTTATTTTATTGCAAAGTCATTTGCACATTTCGAGTTTCCCTATCAACATAACAATTATTTAGAATCTACATTAAAGATGTAAATTAATCCATAAAATCAATTTTTTTTTGCTATTACTATTCGCCGATGACACGAATATAATATAAATATTAATTCTATAACCGACTGTGAAGATCTTAAGTCGGATCTCGATGGAATATGTTCTTACAGTGATGATAATGAATTATTCTTAATGTTACATAAATGCCATGTAACATCCTTCGTTAGAAAACATTTTGCAATCAATTACCCATATAACTTCAAAGGATTTGCACTTTATCGCTGGAACAAAATAAAGGATTAAGATATTCTTATTGACCACAAACTTACTCTGTATTAAAATATACGATTACACATCGAAGTGGCAAACTATTGATTAGATTTTATAATGCGGGTTTACTGACCATTCTCAGATTTATCAGTTATGAAACATTTATTTTGCCCCTATAAGTGGAACATCTTACAATTCTGTTTTGTAATTTGTAGCTCATATCTTAAAAAATAAATTAACACAGTTAAAAGTATACAAATAAAGTTATTACATACATGTATCGCTGAATATGAACAAATTTAAGAATTGCGAGGTGCATGGCCGCGCGGTGACCCACTGTACTTCCGTGTGGAAAGTCGAACCCCCTCGCTGTCCTACTCCCCTCGAATGAGACAGGCACTTTTTCCGCCTAGTATTAGAGGGTATAAACGATTTCTATGACATGGGTCATAACCATTTTTAAAAAAAAAAATTAATGCTTATTTTTTTATATATTTAATTGATTCACGCCACAAGAGTGTCTTTTACATAATATGGAAACAAATACACAGAAGACAAGTTAATTCAAATACTTAAAATTATTGAATAAATTATAAAATTTTATCTTAAACAAACATGAAATTACAATAAAACAGAAGTCGTTGCTTATATTAATGTTATATTTATATTTTTTGTATATTTAAATTTAATAATTGTATGTATACTATAAAATGTTAAAAATTTAATAATGAATTTTACAATATCACGAACTTGCGCTTTTTACTTCTCGTATATTCAAAATAGATATTTTTTTAATTTAAAATTATTAGTTGGTTGTAGGTTGTTCGGCTTTACTTGAAAAATAATGTTTCGTTTACCCCATTAGTTCAACTAGATCAAACGAGCACAGGGGGAATATACATTTTTTTATCAATTAATTTTTCAGGAAAAGTTACACCACTTCAGGAATTCTTTGAGATTTCAAATGGTACCTTTATGAAAGGATTAAATTAGTGTTTTGCTACATTTTGATTAACCCAATAACGAGTGGTAAACCTTAGTAACTCTTATATGCTTTATTTTATTTTTAATCTGACTTGTTTTATGCCTCTCTCTATTCTAGAATTTGCTATTGTTTTATTTGTGCCTTTTTTATAATTTTTTTTTTTTTTGGTTCCCACCTAAATGTATTTTTATGTAGTTTTATATTGTCTATGGTAAACATTTCTGGTCTATATTAAGTCAAGTTTAATCTTTATAATGCACTAAAAAAAACGTTTGTTTTCTAACAACTTATAAAATAAATAAAAAATCACAATAAAACAAAAATATTTAAAACGAACAAACACAAAGTACACACAAAAATGAAGTATACGAGTATAATATTTCATTTTTTTAAGATATTCCATAAAATGATTTTAAAAAGTTTTAAGAATAATAATATATTTACAAATAAGACCAAGCTTTATATAATATAAGCAAACTGAAAAATTAACAAGTTACATACATAGATACTTTCACCCCGCTTCTCTGCCGAGGTAGGCAGAGAAGACAGAGCGCCAGATTTTTTCTGTCTAGATACACATATTTTACCTCTTCCGCAGCCATACACCTTCTCGTACAGCATCTCAGATTTATCTTATTTTTCTGGCCTGTTTTGGTCCTGCATCATTGTTTGACTCTTGCGACGTCGACTGCCAGCTGTCTTTCCATCTTTTGAGAGGTCGTCCTGGAGGTTTGCTTGCTTGGGGGATACTGTCCCTGGCCATTCTTACGGCTCTTGGTTCCGCCATTCTGGATACGTGTTCGTTCCAGAACCTTCTTCTCTGTCGTCCCTATCTGACAATATCTTCAACTTCGCACGTCCTTCGGATTTCTGTGTTACGTACTCTATCACGAAGGGTTTTGCCAGCGATACTCCTGAGTACCTTCATTTCGCTGGTTCGAAGGAGATTTTTGGTTCTGACAGTGTCGGCTCTGGACTCTTTGCTGTATGTCATTATGGGGTGGACACAGGTCTTGCATATTCTCACCTTGCTTTGGATGTTCATGTTTTCCCAGATAGTGTTCTTAAAACATCCGGAAATAGCTGCGGCCTTTTGTGATTGATCTTACTTTTCCGTCTTTCGAAATATCATTATCTTATTCCAACCATAACTTCGTTGGTTACTTTCTCTTATTCCAACCATAACTTCGTTGGTTACTTTCTCTTATTCCAACCATAACTTCGTTGGTTACTTTCTCTTATTCCAACCATAACTTCGTTGGTTACTTTCTCTTATTCCAACCATAGCTTCGTTGGTTCCTTTCTCTTATTCCAACCATAACTTCGTTGGTCTACCTCACTTTCCACTTACATTTGCACTGTATATTTGTTTTGTTAGTAATTCTTAATTCAATATCTTCCAACCAATCAGATAGCGGGTTTTAAGTAAAAATCAGACTGGAACCTTTTTTAAATTATACTGCGGTTTTAGAGGAAATTGAACTCGCAATCCCAAATCGAAAGACAGCCTAGCAGTGTTGTCTTAAGAAAAAATAAATCTGAGTATTTATCAATTTTAAGAATTAGGAAACCATAATGTATAGTATTTGAAAGTATTCATATACTGTATATTATTTTAACAAAAAAATATAATAATTTTACATGTTTTCTGTGAATTGAATTTACAGGCCGAAACAATATCTCTCGTGTCTTGTAAACCACATCGTACAACGTGAGAAGCCCCGAATGTTTTCTCTGATCCCCTGATAATTCCACTTTGGTGTTGCACTTCCCGGAGCAAACAGGAACCATAATCTGCCAGTGTGTAAGGTACACACAAGTCTGACACTAATGAAGATCATCTATCTCCTTACTGTTTTACTACCCCGGTACTCGGGTTAGCCTTTAAACTTATCTGATTCAGTAAATTAACCTCTCGAACAAATGCGTGTTCGTTGTATGTACCTGTATAACATATAATTTTTATTTTATAAACAATATTAAAACTACATTGTTTTGCGGCAGAGATACGTTTTACATTAAAATTTGTTAACCTAAATTAAGAACTTTTTTACAAAGGTCATCGTTTAAAGTCTACACTCAGCACCTTCCATATCAGCATCAGTATTTTTTCGGTTAAATTTTAGCGGAATTATCTATGACTAGAGTCAAAATTCTTATTAAAAATACAATATTGCATGAGATAACTTTATATTTTTTTACTTAATTTTAATTCTTCTTTTTCGCGTGCTAAGTGCTACACGTCGTGGTGTACGTGGTGTACCATCGAATATTAGACGGAAAAAATGCCGGTGTCATTCGAGGGGAGCAGTACAGCGCGGAGTTTGAACCGAGGACCTTCCGCACGTAAGTCTAGAGCGTTACGGCGATGCACATTATATGATATTATTTTGTTTATTCCACTCATTTTTTAACATTTTCTTACCATTATAAAGTAAAAAGCTTTATTTTTTATAAAAAAAAAGTTCAATATTTTTTGGTTATTCCCATTTTTTGTGTTTAATCTTTTAGAATTACGTCTAGTCCTATTTCGTAATGAAAACGAAAAATATTTTTCTTATAGAATCTCCGTACTACTGTAACATTAAAAGAGGTAAATTGTTCTTTATAAGCGAGGATTCTTTTCAAAAGCTGAAAAGCTCCAGGTTTGCGCATCACCTGGCAGCGCATTTTAGATGCAACCCCAGTTCGTGCGCTTTGCTTGCCTCTTAGTTCTTTCTGCGCCCCTATTCATACGATTCATATGCGAGTTTGGTCTTTTGCTGCAACATCGTTATATCCATTTCTGTGCACTGACTGACTGACTTTCCTTGGAAATTAATTTGAATTCGTTTTCTGAAATGTAAACAATATACACGCCAAGGCTTTTTTCACTGTAAAGTGTGAATGTAAGTTTGTTCTCTGTTACGGTGACACTTTTACATTTTTGAACAGATTTTTCTTTTCAACTCTTTCGCCCCGTTTTAATTACAACGAGGCAAAATACAAGTGAAATCGTTTTCAAAAAGTGTTTTTCTTTAATTTTTGTTCTTTTTGTTTTTAACAAGATGTTTAATGAAGTAAACTTGATTTTTTTAAATAAATCTTATGAATTTATTTTTGCCATATAAATTATATAATGTATGTCTCCCGTTATGTTTATTTTTTTTTATTTCAGAAAGGAGAAAATACCTTATTGAAATGATCGATATTGAATTCTGTTGAACTGTATTATATTTGAAATGTTTTATTAATTTATCTACAACTGTTTCGCCACAAAAATTGGCAATGATAACTATTTCGCTTACAACTCTGTTTTTATTGTATTACACTTTCATAGTATACAGTATGACTTGGTGGACTTCCTCTCACACCATAAATATTCTCACACAGTAAATATTCTTCATAGTAAATATTCGTGAATTTTCAGCGTCTTTCCGATCATGGATTAGCGCTACACTCAAACAGATATTGTTTATTGGCCTTTCTAGTTCACCGCTCCTCTTTCTTAACATCGTCCTTTACTGTCCATGCAGTGAGACTCTGGAATCAGTTACAAACCAATATAAGACTCGATCCGTCCTTGGCATGCTTTAAGAAGCGACTGATAAAACTCTTAATTTTTAGTCAGTAAAATAACGTGTTTCATTCCTGATGTTTCTTTTGCTTTCCTCTCCACCATCCTTTCCTTTCCTTTTGATTGATGATATCTCACTTTATATGAAAAATAATGTTCGGGTTATTGTCCGTCTTTGTGGGGTTCGTGGGCATGTTCTCACGTATATGTTTAGGTATTTCGTGAGGATAGATAGTCATTTGAATGATTTATGCGACCACGTAACTTGCTTCATTTACTTGGAAGAGATTGCCGCCTGGCAATAAGCCCGCTAGATTGTATTGCAATAAAAGTGTTGAATAAATTAATAAATATTAGGGGACTTAAGTGAAAACCATACTAGAACCCTTTTTTTTTTTAATATCAGCTTCAAACAGGAATCGGACTCGCGACCCCCGAATTTGGAAACAGGTTTCTAATTTACTAGCCAAAGTGATATAATAATCATCGCCACATTTATGTAAGCTCAGTCTGTCAACAGGTTTCATCGGTAGTCGACAAAACCATTGTATAACAAAAACTATTGTACACTTTTATTGGCGAATTTGTTGCCGTTAGGCAATTTCATTCAATCAACCAGAAATATGCTAGAGTGAAAACAATAAAACCCCTTTTTGAAAAATTTAACGTGAAAATGTATAAAAACATCCAACTCATAATTGACCTGTTCTGATATAATTTAGAAAACTTCGCGCCGCTTTATAAAGGCTTACGTGGAATAACATTTTAAAGCCGGGATTTAACCCATTTTACTGGTTCAATATATTTTCAAGCAAAATATTGATCTGAACTGTATTTTGTGTATTGTATGTATTCGTTGTATTCGCGATATTACTGTCATTTGATTATATCTTCCAACCAAACCGGATGTCAAAAAAGCCATCGGCATATTACCAACTCCTCCATAGAAATCAGTAAAACCTTTTTGCACATACCATATACGTCTAATTTGGGTATTAAATATTAGCTTAAGTGTCGCGAATGTATTGATTTCAAACTTTGTCTCTTTGCATTCAAATTCCTTAATGGGGTGTCTCCGTTATATTTGCGAGATGTTCTTTTGGAAAGGAGTAGAACTTTCAGGTTGATTTCGTCTTCATGGGATTCATTAATTATTCCGAATTGATCCTATAGGGTGGGGTAATATGACAGGGCGTTTACCGATCTTGTGACGTGGAATAGTCAACCTCTTAGTGTAAGAGATATAAGTAGCGTGTGCAGGTTTAAGAAATAGTTTATTTCAGTTTTTTTTGGTGCTGCCACCACCTACGCTGTTATGGGGGACAAAATAATTCATCGTTTAGCACGATGAACACTAGACTTCACGCACTGTTGAAGACGGAACTGCCCAAAGGAACTTCTTTTCCGATGGCGAAACATCTAGTATGAATCTGAGAGATGTTTTTTTGAGAGGAGTTGAACTTTCAGGTCGATTTCGTCTTCTTCGAATTCATTGATTATTCCGAATTGATCCTATAGGGTGGGGTAATATGACAGGGCGTTTACCGATCTTGGGACGTGAATAGTCAACCTCTTAGTGTAAGAGATATAAGTAGCGTGTACAGGTTTAAGAAATAGTTCATTTCAGTTTTGTTTGGTCCTGCCACCACCTACGCTGTTATGGGGGACAAAATAAGTCATCATTTAGCACGATGAACACTAGCCTTCACGCTCTGTTGAAGAAGGAACTGCCCAAAGCAACTTTTTTTCCGATGGCGAAACATCTAGTATGAAAATAATAGTAGCGATGGTGGAATCAGGTACGAAATCACAGGAAATGTAAAATGACTCGTAGTGCAGTAAATATACTTGTAAAGCGGTTTATGGCTTAGGTTTGAAGAAGCATTTGAAGACAACGCTATTAGGGAGGTCTTATCAAAATTTACTAAGGTATACTGACACTATACATACTACACTACATTTAAAACTGAATGTGTTAGTATCACATGTTGGAAGATCTACAAAGGTTTCTTTATAGTTCGTGTTTTCTTGGTAAGTTTTCTATTGTTTTCTTACCAAATCTTTTTTTTTTTTGAACACGCAGGTGCGGAGAAATACTTTGTATAATGTCCACATCCACTACTTTCATATCCATACACTCTACTTATGTATACATTTATCTTGTGATATTTTTAATCTGTCAGTAATAGTGGGTTTTCTCTCTACATCGCGTTATATAAATTGTCTTTTTTCTATTGTATTATTATTATAACATCAGCCATTTTACTAGACTCATTGTCTGCTCTGAAACAGTTGACTATCCTGTTGTGTAGCCCATGACTAAACATTGTAACTCTCATGATTGTCCTTGACAGTGGCGGCTGGTCTCGAAGTGCGTTGGTGCGCTGAGCCACCTACGCACCTCGAGACGCTTAGCGAATATGAAACATCGCTTTCTCAGGGTTTACTGTATGTCTCGGTCTGCCCTGTATGAATCTGTGTTTCCGTCTGGCGCATATTTGAGATCGCTCTAGTATGAATTGGCGAACTTGGCCGGTCAATTTGAACGGAATATATATTTTTTTAATTTTATGATACTTTATTTTTTTTTTATTTTCACTTTAATAATAATACTCGTACTATTTGTCAGTATTCTTTCTTATACATATTTAATCTATACAAATATTTAACATTTTTGGAAGTCATGTTTGCGAATATGTAATTTAATTATTGTGAATTATTTCTCCGGTTCAGCGCACTAACGCACCTCGAGACCAGCCGCCGCTGGTCCTTGGTAACTCCTGTATGCAGATGCGAAGAAGTACGTAATCTTATGGCCTTATTCACTACTTTCCTATCTTACGCTCAACTTTATTTGGTCATATTTTTAATCCGTCGATAATTATAGATTCAAATCCCGAGTTAGAGCGCCCTTTAGAAAAGTTTGCTATCTAAATAGCGTTGTATAAATTTTCCTTTTTTTGATTTTATAAATTCACAATTCTTTTAATATATCCTCGTCCTCAGGCTATATTAAAATATAAACAATTTAGAAAAAGCATCTCGGGTTTTAAGACACGATTTTTTTGCTATCTAAATAGCGTTGTATAAATATTTCTTTTTTGATTTTATAAATACACAATTCTTTTAATATATCCTCGTCCTCAGGCTATATTAAAATATAAATAATTTAGAAAAAGCATCTCGGGTTTTAAGATACGTTTTTTTTGCTATCTAAATAGCGTTGTATAAATATTCCTTTTTTGCGTTGTATAAATATTCCTTTTTTTATTTTATAAATACACAATTCTCTTAATATATCCTCGTCCTCAGGCTATATTAAAATGTAAACAATTTAGAAAAAGCATCTCGGGTTTTAAGATACGATTTTTTTGCTATCTAAATAGCGTTGTATAAATATTCCTTTTTTGCGTTGTATAAATATTCCTTTTTTTTATTTTATAAATACACAATTCTCTTAATATATCCTCGTCCTCAGGCTATATTAAAATGTAAACAATTTAGAAAAAGCATCTCGGGTTTAAAGATACGATTTTTTTGCTATCTAAAAAGCGTTGTATAAATATTCCTTTTTTGCGTTGTATAAATATTCCTTTTTTTATTTTATAAATACACAATTCTCTTAATATATCCACGTCCTCAGGCTATTTTAAAATGTAAACAATTTAGAAAAAGCATCTCGGGTTTTAAGATACGATTTTTTTGCTATCTAAATAGCGTTGTATAAATATTCCTTTTTTGCGTTGTATAAATATTCCTTTTTTTATTTTATAAATACACAATTCTCTTAATATATCCTCGTCCTCAGGCTATATTAAAATGTAAACAATTTAGAAAATGCATCTCGGGTTTTAAGATACGATTTTTTTTAATTTCATATATTGTATTATTCTTCTGCACTGGTGGTTATCATCCAGTTTTAAACAAGAGATGCTTTGTGATACATGTAATAAATACCTTTATTCGAAAGAAAAAGAGCAAATAATCATTGATGTTTCATTCGAGAGAAATTTTAAAGATTTAAAAATAACTCTTTGTTAAAGTTATTGCTTAAACAAATGAAATATTTTAATAACATTTCAGAAAGAGCAATAATTTTTTTTGATGTCATTTTGTTCGACGTACTTATGTGAAACAATGTATTGTTCAAAGCTGTTCTTGAAAAGTAAATATGGAATGAAACTTGATTTAAATAAATAAATATAGAATTATTGATAGCAACAAAGTATGTACATAATATATTTCAATATAGTTCAAGAACACATAAATTGCAGAGAATACAATAAAGATAGAAGCTATCAAAAGGTCTGGGCTCATCTAATAACATCCTCCCGGCCAAGATACATCCCACCAATATAGGGCGAGCCCAGCCATGGGGAGACACAGATGTTTTTTAGCCCACACCCTTGCACAGGGGGGGGGGGTTAATAATTTAAAATGATGTTATATAAAACCAGATATTCAGAAATTATTTCTTTTAAACGAGCATAAATATCACATCAAATAATTTGTCTAATCAATTCTGTGGCGTTTTGGTAAAGAGGTAAAAGTCATAATTTACTTATTTGTCAGTTTAAAGTTTTGCAACACTTGTATTCCTGAAATACAGCCCTCAGGTAAATTTTAAAGGTAAACTTTGAATACATAAATAATTTATGTATTCAAAGTTTACCTTTAAAATTTACCTGAAATCTGTATTTCAGGAATACAAGTGTTGCAAAACTTTAAACTGACAAATACAATAAGTAATTGATGACTTGTATCTCTTTACCAAAACGCCATAGAATTGTCATTTACCTATATTAGCTTTTTTTTTCTCTCCATCGTTTCGGACGCCGTCCATCGGGCACCCCATGCAGAGCTGTGTATGGAATGCTTGTGGAATTCATTTTCTGTACATGTTGGTACCAGTATCGTCGACGCTGTCGTCCCCATCCCACTACATCTTGGACCTCACAGACCTCTCGGATTGTGGTATTCCTTACGTGACCACGCAGAGTCTTCCCAGCAATAGCGCGCAGAGTTCTCATTTCCGTTGCCCTTAGCATACTTTTTGTCCTGACAGTGTCCGCCCTCTCTTCGATGCCATATGTGAGGATAGGTCGCACACAGGTCTTATAAATGCGTACCTTGCTATCTAGATAGCTGGATCTCAGCATCACAGGACAATCCTGCAGTAACAGACTCTTGAGAGTCTACAGAAAGTTTCGGAAGAAGATGAAGTAATTTTTTTTTAATTTTTGGTAATTTTATGTAAGAAACGAGATTAAATTATTTATTTAGGTAATCAAGTATTCTATAATACAAACATTTGCCAAAGGCTGTGTTTTTATACAAATTTATACCTTAGGATCCAATGTAATTATATATTATAACTACGAACTAACTTAATTTTAATTTCCTGCATATCATTTAATTTTCAATGATCTTAATATTTAATTTCTTAGAAATGGTTAACACAAGATAAAAATTGAAAAATATGTGACAATAACTAATCTTAACTTTACGTTTGTATACAATACGTATTTTCGTTCGAAGTTCCGAATTTCGGTTTTCGTGGTACGCTTTGAAGATAAGGGAAGATAAGGTTGAGAACTGCTTTGCCTACAATGTACGAGAGTTTCTTGATTAAGATTTTATTTTGAAAAATATCTTCGTGTATTTTAAATATCTTCATATATTTTAAATATCTCGAAAGTTACATATTTGTTTTGATGACGTATTTAACTGAGATCAAAGGGAAAATCGAGTTCAGTGAAGCCTGTTTTTTCTTATTAGAATTTGTAAATATACGGGTATTATTGTAATTTTCTTAGGAATATCTATCCTCCCTATGTTGGCTGATTCAATATTTATATTTCATGTGTGTTTTTCGCATATATATCATAATCTCTATCCACAATATTTATTTTTGGCTATATCTTTATCCTTCTTTGTAAGCCGGTTATCTTCCATTTAAGGTTTTGGGTTTGGTTCCCGATAACACCAAAAAAAAAACCTGTCTTGATCAGTCTTAAAAACGTCTACATGCATTCATATTATGCTAACTCAGTTTATCATGCAACACGTTTTTTGTAGGCCCACTTGGCAAAAGTTTTGTTTCATAGTGAAGTGTTTTCAACTAATTATTTGTTCAACTCTTACATAATAAGAATGCACATATTGGGTAATCAATATAGGCATTGTATCGATTTTCAGGTTCTTTACTTACAGGAGTAAAGTAAAGAAGTTATTCTTGCCCGTGTGGCGATCGCACACTCGAATACTGTGGGCATTCATACATACGGTCAATGACCGATGAAATGACCTTCGGATTCCTCGATAAATCTAAGTTGACAAGTCCGAAGGTCACCCGCCAGACATTGATCCCGTAGCCGAGGGGACCGCACTCCATACTAGAGAGAGAACGCACTACGCTGTCTCGCCGGTTCTGTAAATAGATTGTTACCTACATACAACAATTAATCGTTTTTGCATTTACAGAAACGAGACGCAGGCATATCGCGAACGCATTCTTGCGCACATTCTAAAAAGATATAAACACCTACGTTACTAATAAAATTCCACTCTCTTTCCGCATTGCGATCTAACGAGTTTAATTTATCAACAAACCATCATCATCTCGTCCCACAAGGATACATTCTGCTAAATTAACGATGAATTGATTGAACTGTATAGAATGACTTTGTTGTGTTGTTCGACTTGTACCACTTACCCTATTGTTTAATTTAATTAACACTGCTTAGATGTCAATGTTCAATTCTTTATGTTGTTGTTTTTTTTATCTTTGTATCGAAAATCATTCGACCGTTGATATAAATAAATATACACTTTCGCCGAGTGCTTAAAAGTCCCATCGCCTTTATGTTCTAAACTACTTTCGATAGATTCAACTGGTCAAATTGGAGTGGCGTAATGGTACTAATCGAGTTTATAAAGGTGTATGACAGTGAATTGTGCCTGCTTTCATCTTTTTGCTATTTTTTAAGAGTTTTCAAGATGGTCTTTTTTTAAAATCCTCTGTAATTTTAAAAGAAATCATTCCACAATCAATGTTTTCAGAGTAACAAAACCATCACGCATTAAAAGTGTGCGAGTATTACAGTTTTTCCACGAGTGGTAGTATTTACAGCTCGTACGATGACGAACTATTAGTTTGGCGTCTACTCCGAAAGTTTGAAATACAATGGGTTCAAATACAAAGTCGTTTATTGATAATAAATAAAAAATCGTCTCCCGGATACACTATTTTACTAATTCAAATAATCACTACGTATATTTTGAGGTGTAGTGTATATTTATGATTTAATTAATTAAGACTTGTTTGTTTCACATGCATGTCCTTTTAACATCTTTTTAGTCTTAAGTATTCTGTTCTTAATTATTATTGAAGAATTTATTGGCACAAAGTTCTTAATTGTACTTTTCGTTTTACTCGTATTTTTCATAAATAGAAATTTGTCTTTTCGTTTTGAAGTAATATAAACTGTAGTATAGATTGGATATAAAAAATATAAATGGAAAACCTCCTTAGTCTAGTTGATGAGACAGTTTTCATCCATGAATAATGGTTTAGATTCCTATTGGTACAGAAATAAAAAAGGTTCGCGTCTGGTTTTCACTTAAGGCTTTTTTTAACTCCTTTATTTATTTATTTAACACTTTTATTGCAAATATAATCTAGCGGACTTATTGCCAAGCGGAAATATCTTCCAACCAACCAGACAAAAGTAAATGAAGCAAGTTACGTGGTCGCATAAATCGTTCAAATGGCTATCCATCCCCACGAAATCCATAAACATATACGTGAGCACATGCCCACGAACCCCACTAAGACGGAATCTCACCCGAACATTATGTTTCATATAAAGTGAGATATAATCAATCAAAAGGAAAGGCAGGGATGGTGGAGAGGAAAGGAAAAGAAAAATCAGGAATGAATCACGTTATTTTACTCACTAGAAATTAAGTTTTTTTTTTTCTTAAATGGCGAGTTTATTGCTATGTGGAAATCTCTTCTAACCAACCAAAAAGATGTTTTAATAGGCCCTAAGTGTTAACCAGACTGGAATCCTATTTAAAAAAATCTGGGTTCCAGCGGGGATCGAACCCGCAACCTCCGGATCGGCAAAAAAATGTCACAGAGCCACAGAGGTCATCAGTCGCTTCTTAAAGCAGTTTCAGTCGCTTCTTAAATAATGCCAAGGAAGGAGCGAGTCTTATATTGGTTCGTAACTGATTCCAGAGTCTCACTGCATGGACAGTAAAGGACGACATAAAAAAAGAGGAGCGGGAACTGGAAAAGCCAATAAACAATGTATTTTTGCGCGTAGCGTTAATCCATGATTGGAAAGACCTTTCTAGTTAGTTTGAACATATTACTACATGGTAATAAATACGCCAGGTTCTACTGTGTTCAATGAAAGTGAAATATAGTATTCTAATAAATTACAGTAATTTAAAATTACATCTCAATTTATTTATTTTTTCTTTTGCCAAAAATATAAAAACGATGAATTAACTTTTCAATACTACTAATATATCTGACATCTAATTTACATTCTATAGCTTGTGAACACGACGGATTAATACATTAATGACTAGTCAGAATTTCATAGAAAATTTATTGAGTTTATCATCATTGGGAATCCCCATTCAATGTGATGGCGTAAGCTGATGGTTATGTGGTTACTGTAAGCAAACAAGGCCATAGTAGGTCCTGAACAAACAGGATCTGTAGGCTTCTATTTAATATTTTAAGTTACAATCAGGAATCGGAAACTAACTACTCCTAGTCGAAAAATGCTTTAAATAGTTTTGTCAGTGGATTTCGTTATGTTTATGTGTACATGTGATACAGCGTCTTTCCAATCATGGATTAACGCTACGCTCAAACAGAGATTGTCTATTGGCCTTTCCAGTTCATCGCTCTTCTTTCTTTACGTCGTCCTTTACTGCCCAAGCAGTGAGACTCTGGAATCAGTTACAAACCAATATAAAACTCGCTCCATCCTTGGCATGCTTTAAGAAGCGACTGAAAAAACTCTTAATTTCTAGTCAGTAAAATAACGTGTTTCATTCCTGATTTTTCTTTTCCTTTCCTCTCCACCATCCCTTCCTTTCCTTTTGATTGATGATATCTCACTTTATATAAAAAAATAATGTTCGGGTGATTGTCCGTCTTTGTGGGGTTCGTGGGCATGTGCTCACGTATATGTTCATGGATTTCGTGGGGATGGATAGTTATTTGAATGATTTATGCGACCACGTAACTTGCTTCATTTACTTTTGTCTGGTTGGTTGGAAGAAATTGCCGCCTGGAAATAAGCCCACCTGATTGTATTGTAATAAAAGTGTTAAATAAAAAATAAATAAATAAATACATACATACCATTATGCCGTATGCTTGTCGGGGGATAGGACAGATCGCCAAACGTTCTTATGACGACAGAAATTCTTAGGCCCTTTTACATTCATACTGATCCTGTCACAACTTCGATTTTTATGACTTTCTACGTTTCTTTCTTTCAGAATATCATCAAATTGATCCGACCAACCACCCTTTCCTTGGTCTTCCTCTCACACGCCTTCCACTCGCATATGCACTGTACATCTGTTTTGTTATTCTTTCTTCATTCATATTATTTTTCAAAAACTAACAATGTACCATATATTGTTATATTTTGCAAAGTGAGTGCATTGATTAGACAGTTTAATGTTTCCAAGATGAGCTGGTTGGTTAAACAAAATTGATGTATAACAATAAACCCATAGATGCACCATGCTTAACAATGTACATAAAAAAATCTTTTTTTTTCGTATGACTCTATTACACCTTCTATTATACTCGTACTACTCGTATATATTTGTTTTGTTACTCTTTTTTCATTCACTAGTTCTGCATGCCCAAACCATATTTCTAAGTAATGTTATTATCTCCCTCAACATATCAGCCATACTCGTAGTTTCACATTCATCTCTCATAACTTAATTCCGTATTCTGTCATATTTTGTAATTCCATATACTGTCATATTTTGTCATTCCGTATTCTGTCATATTTTGTCATTCCGTATTCTGTCATATTTCATCATTACGTATTCTGTCATATTTTGTTATTCCGTATTCTGTCATATTTTATCATTCCGTATTCTGTCATATTTTGTCATTTCGTATTCTGTCATTCCGTATTCTGTCATATTTTATCATTCCGTATTCTGTCATATTTGGTCATTCCGTATTCTGTCATATTTTATCATTCCGTATTCTGTCATATTTTATCATTCCGTATTCTGTCATATTTTGTCATTCCGTATTCTGTCATATTTTGTCATTCCGTATTCTGTCATATTTTATCATTCCGTATTCTGTCATATTTTGTCATTCCGTATTCTGTCATATTTTGTCATTCCTTATTCTGTCATATTTTGTCATTCCGTGTTCTGTCATATTTTGTTATTCCGTATTCTGTCATATTTTATCATTCCGTATTCTGTCATATTTTGTCATTCCGTATTCTGTCATATTTTGTCATTCCGTATTCTGTCATATTTTATCATTCCGTGTTCTGTCATATTTTATCATTCCGTATTCTGTCATATTTTATCATTCCGTATTCTGTCATATTTTGTCATTCCGTATTCTGTCATATTTTGTCATTCCGTATTCTGTCATATTTTATCATTCCGTATTCTGTCATATTTTATCATTCCGTATTCTGTCATATTTTATCATTCCGTATTGTGTCATATTTTGTCATTCCGTATTCTGTCATATTTTGTAATTCCGTATTCTGTCATATTTTGTCATTCCGTATTCTGTCATAGTTTGTCATTCCGTATTCTGTCATATTTTATCATTCCGTGTTCTGTCATATTTTATCATTCCGTATTCTGTCATATTTTATCATTCCGTATTCTGTCATATTTTGTCATTCCGTATTCTGTCATATTTTGTAATTCCGTATTCTGTCATATTTTGTCATTCCGTATTCTGTCATATTTTGTCATTCCGTATTCTGTCATATTTTATCATTCCGTGTTCTGTCATATTTTATCATTCCGTATTCTGTCATATTTCATCATTCCGTATTCTGTCATATTTTGTCATTCCGTATTCTGTCATATTTTGTCATTCCGTATTCTGTCATATTTTGTCATTCCGTATTCTGTCATATTTTGTCATTCCGTATTCTGTCATATTTTATCATTCCGTATTATGTCATGTACATAGTTAAAAAAACAAATATGAATTTAATAAACATTGAAAACAGGAAAATCTTTAACAAATATATATGTATATTTTTTATAGGCAACCCACCCAAACTTGGATGATTTGTTTCATCAAATTAAAGTCATTATGCAATTTTATAAGTCAATATAATAAAACAATTATTTTTATTAAATTACAATTCTAGATCATTTAAAGTTTTTGCTGATAAAGTTTCAAAAATTAAAAAATCAAATATATCTCGCAAAAGGCAATAAAAAAAAACATGGTCTATAGTTTTATCATCCAGACCACATTCGCAGTCGGGGTTCTCTACAATACCCATTCTGTAAAGGTGACTAGCCACCACGCAATGGCTCGTCTGCAAACGACACAAAACAGAAACTTACATCTTGCTTATTCTTATTACATTAAACCATTTTTTTCAAAGGGATAGTTTGTTGGATTGATTTATATCTAGAGTCCTTATGTACCCCAAGTCACTTCCAATCCAACGCCCATCGGTTCCAAATATCCTGTTAAATTTTATTTGAAGGGTCATAAAATAGTGGCCAACCCCTGGGGTTGATTCTCCAGTAAACCTTTATCTTGTTATTAATTTTGTTGATTTTATAAGTAGTTACCCTTCTTAGATGATACATTTAACACTTAACTTTAACCCGCCTTAGTAATTAGTTAATAGTTCAGGATTCAAGTATATATTTTATGTATTTACTCAATACGGATATACTATAAATGTTAAGATAAATATACGAGTATATATCGCTAAGCTACTACCGGCCTAAACAGAGCGTATATGGATTAATACCACACCGGCCACGTCAGGCGATGTTACAGTTAAAATTTGTATTTACTCAATACGGATACAAATATTAAGATAAACATACGAGTATATACTCGAACATAACACTAAGCTACTACCGAACAGACTGTATATGGATAAATACCATGCCGGCCACGTCAGGCAATGTTACAGTTAAAATTTGTATTTACTCAATACAAATGTTAAGGTAAACATACGAGTATATACTAGAACACAACACTAAGCTACTACCGGCCTAAACAGAGCGTATATGGATAGATACTACGTCGACCACGGCAGGCGATGGTTCAGTTAAAATTTGTGTTTACTCAATACGTATACAAATGTTAAGATAAACATACGAGTATATATTCGAAGCTACTACCGGCCTGAACAGAGCGTATGTTAAATGGATAGACACCACGTCAGACGATGTTTCAGTTAAAATTTGATACATCTATCCTTAGTTGTTTGTTAACTAAAGTCGATAGAAGACGTGTTGTTTCGTTAACTACCTCTCGTTTCTTCCAACCATTTGAATAAATATTGAAGCGCATATCTGGATTCCAACGGGATTCGAGCCCGTAACACCCGGTTTGGAATAAGACACCTTAACAACTTAGCCAATGATGTCGTGTGTACGGCACCGGTACAAAGAACTGTGTCATAGGTAGATGGCTGCTGTGAAATGCTCGGATAATTCACGAAATCTCACGTTCAGAGGTGTAGATCGGTGAAAAGGTAGCGGGATGAAGAGATTCCTCTTAGGCAGGTATTAGCAGGTCTCAAGTAAAACACAGTAGGCAGAGTGAACTGATAAGTGATTTTATTTGTTTTTGACCCTTCTTATGAACGGCCAATCGCTCATCGTAAGCGCCATTTTCCACCATTGCATGCGCTCACACCTCGCAAAATACCATACTTTTCGGGAGTTTTGCGCAAGCAGAGGCCGGCCGGCCAGCAATTTAGTTTCATGACGACCGTCCATAAGTCTCATTTCCATTGCGGTCGCGATGCAGCGCGGACCCAAACAAACATAAATATATATTACAAACAAAACCAAACAAATATCAAATTATAAACAAGAATCTATACACATACAAATATTATACATCATATTTTAGGGTGACGCATACGTCCAATACATCGTGTATAGTGTTATATTATATGAACGCAAATAAAATACAATACTTAATAATATCAGATATTTACAAAGCGTAAAATGGCTAGCGTCAATATTAATTATGAATGAATAAGTTATTTTAAATCAAAGTGAATTTATTTGTTTTAACGACATACCAAGTAAGTGTCTTAAACCTGCACTGTTCAACTTGTTGCAGAAACAATGTGTTCTGCGAGTGGCATATGGCACCAGATCAAAGTCTATTGTTGTAAAGATCTGTCTGACAAAGTCTATTGTTATAAAGATCTGTCTGACAAATTCGCTATAAATCAACTCCTTCATCCAACGGCCCCGCTGCTTTCTCCAGGATGCCTTCAGTCTCGACAGCTTCTTAGTATCGGGTTGGAAGAGAGAGTCTTTTGTTCGCCGTAATCTGATTTGGCATACGTTCAAAAGGAGGAGAAAACAATTTGCAGTTGGGTTTATCACATATGTGTTGGTTTCAGAATATAGCGTGCATCAATTGGCATTAGTAAAAGATCATCCGCAGATTTATTAGTCTCCCATATGGATTTGGGATGTTGTTCGTTGCATAATATTGCACATTGTCACGACATACATATAAATGGCAAACGAATAAAACAATATTTCAAGTTAGTTACTATTAAATGGGGTTAATTGTTCTTTTAGTGTTACTGTTTATAGTATTAGTGAGTTTTATAGGTTATCAAAATTGTTTAACTTTGAAGAAAAGTAATTGTTTTTTTTCCTAAATTTATAAGACTTTATGCATTACGTTATATCAATTAAGTATTTTTAAACCGTTGATATTTTTAAACGCGTTTTAAATGTAACAAATCTTCATTTGAGAAATTTCTTCTCAGTTCAATGCCTTCTTAGTCCTATAGTAAGATCAAAATGTAAAAACAGAACATAAAAATAATACTCGTATATTTTTTTCTATTTTATATTTGTGTTTGTGATGAAAATGTTTTAATGCTCAAAAAATACTGTGTGGAATGTCACAATGCAATAAATATTTCTTTACATTCATTTTTGGTATAAGAACCCAAGGTCTTCTTCTGTCCGGTAACCTGTGTTTTCCGAATAGACTAAAGCAACAAATATCTTTTGCATTGTGAAATGATTTTATATTTTTAATTTAATCAAATAAGATGTTGGTTATTTTTTTATTTACTTTTTTTTTCTTAGTTCTATATAGATGTCGCTGCTAAATGTATTATTTTTTTTAGTCCTATATACTCGTAGATGTCGCTGCTAAAGATATTGTTTTTTATTAGTCCTATATAGATGCCACTGCTAAAGATATTGTTTTTTCATAGTCCTATTTAGATACCGTTGCCAAAGATATTATTTTTTCTTAGTCGTGTATAGATGCCGTTGCTAAAGATATTGTTGTTTCTTAGTCCTATATATAGATGCCTTTGCTAAAGATATTGTTTTTTCTTAGTCCTATATAGATACCGTTGCTATAGATATTATTTTTTAAATCATTTGTCCAATATATACGAAAACAGTACAATTCGCAGCTTTATTTCCTTATGGAAATAACTTCTGACTTGCGAGAATATTTTTCAAGAGACTATGGGAAAAACAGGATTGCCACTCCTTTGTTTTCTTCATCTAGAAATGAAATCCGAAATCCGCAGGCTATAAATCAGGCGTTCTATTAACAAAGCCTCGGAAATCGTTTATTAACGTCTAATCGGAAGTTGATGTTAACATACTGGCACATAACATAATGGTAATGGCTGAACTTTAAATCGATTTTGTCTGAGTAATTACGAAGATTTTTCTCTCTTTTTGAAACCTCTCTGACCTAAATTCAAAATGCCCGAATTTTCAATATGTAAAATTGGTCCGCCATTTTCGCAACAAATCGGCATTTTTTTCTCCTCTTAAAAAACGAGGATGAAAATAAAATTCCAATAGTGAATAATTTTGAATTTAAAGCGACAGGAATGTAAATCCTTTAAAGATTGATAGTAGCGTGTTCAAATGTAGTGGATTCAGACAAATCATCCACTTTATCAGAAAACCGAGGCTAAAGACAGCTAACAGTCGTGAAAAAGGGGGTGAATTCCTGACAAATCTCCAGTAACACCCGCTGTCTCTTCCGTTTTACGGATCTTTATTTACCCATTTCTACCCTTTATTTATTTTTTTCCTAGTTGAAAGAAGTTCTTCACAACCGACCGATGTGGTGAATGCCCATTGCCCATGACGAGTATAACAGAAGACCAAATACAAAGTGGAATATTAATTTGATACCATCGGAGATGACTGTAAGCTTATTCAAATAAATAAATATTTATTTATATATTTACTAAGCTTACTCTGACTTCTTCTTCTCCCTGGCTCCATTTCAATTCATTTTCTGCGAAGACTGTTGGAGTCAGCTCTCCTCGTCCTCAGGTTGTATGCTCTTCTGTCCCGGACTACGTCCCCCAGGCCGGGCCTCTGCATCAGGTTATCTTTTTGCACCACCCATGAATTATTTGGTCTTCCTCTGGTTGTTATTCGAGGAAGATCCATGGATATTGCCTGGTTCACAATATGATAGGGGGCTCTGCGTCCAACGTGCCCACACCATCTCAATCCATCCGCCTCTCCTCCATCTTATTGTTGATGTCTGTAACACCTAGACTTCTAGACTTATGACACTAAAATGGTATGGCACATACCGTTACGTTATTTCTCTGTCAGAGTAGGAGAAAAGACAGAGCCAGACTTTCCTTATGAACACATATCTTTCGGCTCTTCCACATCCATCCACAATCTCTTTCAATTTCTGAGATTTCTCTAATTTTATAATAACAAACACCATTAAAAAGTGCAAAACGCACTTAATGGGAATTTTTTTTTTTATTGATTAGTAAGGTAATTCATCTAGGAACAAGTAGGAGATCAATGCTTACCCACGAAGAGTCGCAATGACTTTTGGCTTCAAAAAATCAAAATGATTAATGATGAGGTTTCAACATTTTTAACGAGGTGCCAAAAGGTGTTAAACAATCCGAAATCCACTCGGAATTTAAAACCCAGGACGCTTGATTACTACGCACGCATTGTGACCATTAAGTCTCGGCCCCGTAAATGACAGACAGATCATAACATTCAAATGTCAACTTCACAAAATAACATATAACATAAATTAAATAAAAAATATATAGGTTTATTGATAGCATCATAGTGTGTACATAATATATATATATAAATACACTTCAAAAACACATTAATGGTAGAAAATACATTTAAGAGAGAAGCTATCCAAATGTTTGGGATCATCTAATAACACCCCCCCCCCCAATATAGGGCGAGCCTAGCCGTGAGGACACCATAATATGTTTTTCAGCCCTGCCAAATTTTCGTTTACATCTTAATATGTTTTATTAATATTAAGGCTATATTTCAGTCTCGTTGAAATAAAAAAAAATGTTAATGCTAGTTCTCCGGTGTAAACTGGTAGATGTAAATTCATTAGGTTAAAAAAATAAGTTTTGGTGATTAGGGATATATGTGAACTTAACATACGAGTACAAGCAAAGCCTTGTTAACTGGGGACACGACAAATGAAAAACAAGAAAGCCCGATACATATAATTTGTGTGTTCACTTTTAATTACCCGTTGTTTTTCATAAATTATGAAGTTGTAAAATTTATTTTCATGTACAAATAATGAAATAAAATTTTACAATAATATGTTTAGTTAGATAAAGTAGGACACTGAGATCGTTAAAGTTTGTAGAATGAAGAATTTAGAAAGTCTAAAAAAACATATTTGTTGTGCAAATGTGAGTTAAAGGCGTGGTAAAATATAATGGAGTATATGGTTGTATTAAGTGAATGATATTCTCTAAGAAGGAAGCGTAGAGTGTACATATAGTATGAGAAGCAGCGATGGCTGGTCCCGAGGTGCGTTGGTGCGCTGAGAGCACCAACGCACCTCGAGACGCTGAGCGAATATGAAATATCGCTGTCTCACGGTTTACTGTATGTCTCTGTCTGCCCTATATGAATTAGCGTTTCCGTCCGGTGCGTGTTGAAGACCGCTCCGGTAGTATTGGCAAACTTGGCCGGTCAATTTGAAAGGAATATTTGTTTAAATTTTAATTTATTTATTTTTTTAATTTTCACTTAATTAAAAATCCTCGTACTATTTGTCAGTATTCTTATACATATTTAATCTATACAAATATTAAACATTTTTGGAAGTCATGTTTGCGAATATATAATTTAATTATTGCGAATTATTTGCACCTCCAGACCAGCCGCCGCTGAATTGAGAATTTGTATGGTTGTAGAAGAGGCGAAGAATGTGTGTCGACATAGGAATATCCGGTGCTTTGTCCTCTCTGCCTATCCAAACACTGGAATAGCGTATTGGTATATTTGTATGTATTTTTTAAACTGTATAAATAAACATACATAACATATGTACATACCATCATGCCATTACCTGTCGGGGTAGCCAGAGAGAAACCACCCCCAGACTTT
The DNA here is from genome assembly GCA_949825065.1 of Odontocerum albicorne. Lineage (NCBI taxonomy): Eukaryota > Metazoa > Arthropoda > Insecta > Trichoptera > Odontoceridae > Odontocerum > Odontocerum albicorne. The sequence continues at coordinate 295 of CATKWJ010000339.1, read as the reverse complement.
CCTATCTTTACACACATCCTTACAAACTTCTACGTCCATACAAACTTCTACAGTTTCTATGACTTTTTGCGTGTTTTCTTCTTTCAGAATGTCATTCTCTTGATCTAACCGTACTTTCCTTGGTCGTCCTCTCACAATCCTTCTAATCTCATTTATACTATATATCTGTTCTGTTAGTCTTTATTCATTCCACATGCCCAAACATTTCAGCGCGTTCTTCTTTATCTTACTTAACACATCACCCTTAAGTTCACATTCATCCCTTATCACTTTATTCCGTATTCTATCATACATT
>CATKWJ010000338.1:0-46776 GCA_949825065.1 Odontocerum albicorne | reverse complement strand
TTTGGAAAGGATGGCACCTTGAGACCAACTACTAAGCGTGAATTGGATATAACTGAATGGACTCAGAGTATGGGCGACAAGATGAAAGATGAACAAGCAAATATGGGGTTTCTTGAACGAAAGTAGCACCGAATGTTATTGTAGGGATAAACAAGACTTACAATACATGCTAGTTTATTAGGAGTACATGTTCTGGCCAGCACCTGGTTGTTGCGAATGATTGGACGATCTCTTGTCTCTTATTGGAAACACGGGGCATAATTTATTTTTTGGACACGGAAATAATTAAATGACAATATTGTGAGCTTGTTTTCACTACCCATCCGGTAGTACGATCAAAATTTTCAACGATGAACAGCGATTCAATGCCTTTTAATATTATTATACCTGAACGCTCGATTATCGTAGCCGATGACAATATTTTTATTATTATCATTTTGTAAATTTTCTTCAAAAAAATATAAATAAAATAAAATTCATGGATTTAAAAGTTAAAAGCAAATTTTTTGATAAAAATTGCTTTCAATGAAGTTAGTTAAGAGAAAGAAAAGAAATATCTTGACTAGAAAGCGTTTTTTAATTATCCATTCGCTGGTCTGAATCGAGGAAAATCGAGTTCTCTCGAATATTTTCTCCCTTGAGTCTACTTTAAATTCTAAAGAAGCGATCTATATTCTTTTTTCATCTTTGATTTAAACTTTATAATATTAACTATCTGATTCACAACCTTAGTTTTAAGTCACTTTCTCATCTAAATACAAAATTAGACGTATACGAGATGCTCTAAAAGAAATCTTAAAATACAGGAACTCAGAATCATCTGACTTCCGTAGCTTAGTGGTAGATGAATTGTTTTCAAGATCGGTTTTTCCAAAATAAGATTTTTTAATTTATTTGTTGTCGATATGCAGAAATTGTTAAATGGCTATAAGCTGGAATAGATATGCCAAAAATATATAGGTTTTACATGCCCATATAAGTTTTTTATACCCGAGTGAATAATAATTGAACGGGCATGTATACACGTTTAAAACTTTTATATTCGTACTATTCCCATGATAAACATATTTGAAAAACAATTATTTTTGTAAAAGTTACAGAATATGAAATGGATATCAATTAGTCCCCCACCAAACAATTCCAGACATTACTTGTAAATACATTAATAAAATTATTTTTAGGCAAAAATAATAAAACTGAAATAAAATTAGTAATATAATGAAAGTAAATTTTTCAATATGAAGAAAGCAATAAAAAGGATTTTTTTTATCATAAGAGAATTAATATAAAGAAATTAGAAATGACTAGAAAAATAAAAAGAGGATCTACATATTTATTGGGGCATTAAATTCAGATAAACGAGTTAGAATATGGTAATTCACGAAAAGGTTTTCCTTCTATTGAGATTTAACAATTCATCATTTCTCAGTTTTCCTTATATTTTTTTTCAGAAGATAACATAAGAGAAAATATATATATTTTCATTTTATCTTTGAAACATAGTGCGATTCTTTTATAAAATGATAAAAAGAAGTAAATAGTAAAAAATAATATTTTATGATTTTTACGTGAAGACTTGATTAAAATAAAATAACACAGAAGGTAAAACTACACGACTTGATCAAATAAAATCGTTAAATCTATTTTGATTCCGGAATCGTGTATTAAAATGGTCTGAATAAAAGGTCTTGAAAAAATATTTAAAATTTATTCCCTGTTAATATGTTCCTTTGGGAATTATTTTATTGTAACAACACTTTTTAAAGTCACAATAAGGTTATTGTGTTGTTAAAAAATAATGATATGATAATAAAAAATATTATTTTTCTACAAATTCTATTTATTTTTAAGAAAAAAAATACATTGGATAACAATTTACCATAGTTAAATGACAGTGATAAAAATGTTTTATGAAAAACGTTTCCGAATATCTTAATTTAAAAAAAACATGAAAATTATTTGAATTTGAACAATGAAATGAAAATGTTTTTGTGTAGGTCGTTTGAAAAACTTAAAAAATACATTTGTTGGTTTTTGTAATATTGTTACTTATTTATAGGTCACCTTTAGAATAAACGCCTTCATCCATATTAAACAGGGCATTAAATTTTTATTCATTAAAAAATGATCAACCCAGTTTCGAACTCAAACGGTGATGGGTCGCTGAATATTTTCCTTTGGTCGTATAAAAGGCTGTATGTGACTGATTTTAATAGCTTTCCAGAGGCTGCCCTCATTACTCGAACGCTGATTCCGTATCCTTTTTTTCCTCTGTTTGCATAAAATAATAAAATGTTCCCCCTTCATTTTATCTAAATCATCACCGTATTCAAGAAGTTTTAAAGGTTCTTTTTTTAGTTTTAGAAAGGTTGTGACTTTTTCAACATATCTACTTATGTTATTTTTAATTTTAAGAGTGTTACAGTTATTAAGATGAGTATAAAATTATTAAATTATATTATACAGGGAGGACAATCAGCCACATTTAAGTTTAATTTTTTTTTATTTGATAATTTTTTTCAGTCAACTTAAAAGTGATGCATCCTTTAGTTTTATTATAGAAAATTAAATAACTCAAAAACAAACGATAATCATCATTTTGCTGATGGATATCGTAAATCGAGATAGATGATTTAGACATTAATTGCACTTTTTCGACAGCAGGGATTAGTAGTTGACTTGCTTTGAACTGTAAAACCACGTACTGTGCTCACTAATGAGAATATTTAAGAAAGTATTGCTTATGATCAAATAGCTTCAGCCCGATGACATTCAGTTAAGCTCGGAATAACTTAAAAAGCACTGCAACAAATCTTAAGAAGCGATTTTCACCTTTTATAAAACTGAATTGATGCAAGAATTGAAGTCACAAGATCCACAAGAACGTTTTTAATATGAATATTGGATAGGGAGTTATGGATTACTATGCTGAAATCTATTTATATTCATTTGTGGTGTCATTTTATATTATCACTTTTTATATGTTACATCTGACATTTCTAAATTTGAAAATCATAAACGAAAGTCATTCGTTCAAAATGTTTTAGAATTAAGATTGAAATTTCATTGCACCATGTTTTACATGAAATTTCAACGATGTCATTTATTCCACCTTGTTGGGGCGCAATATTTGGAAGTTCAAGACAGATGTTTGTGTTTGTCTCCGTTACGAACGCAATTGGTAATAATATCTTTATTGCTTAAAATCAACCAATATCTGTTGGTTATTGCATTAATAAAAAACAAATATTGAGATAAATAAGTCAATACCCAATTGGTCAGTAACTAATATACGATTTCATCCGTAATTGGCGAGTAAATATGGATTTCCAATAATTTGCTTTCAATAAATTCTGTAAGAATTCAGCCGCAGTTGGTGAGAAAATATTGATTTCTAATAAGGTAATAACCTTAAATATGTGACCAGACCATAGCGGGTTTATGAGCTCTTGTCTATACGCTTTGCTCCAGTGGTTAACGGTCCAAGTTTCTACTGACTTCGAGAGTAAAATACTTATTTTGGTTTCTCTATTAAATCTTGTTTGCTTACTGCTATAAATTAAATCATTTGTAGTATTTTATGGATACCAACTGCTTCTTAGATGCTTTAAAGTTCACTATGTACGTAAATTTATGTCCAACGCAAGAATGTAGATATGTTTATCAATGCTGTTGATTTAACACTTAACAGAACTCCATTTTTTATTGGGAATATCAACTTTTTTATTTATCATTCTGTTGTTTAACTAAATTATGGCCTTGTCAAACTGTAGGTAATGCCTAACTATACAAAATATATGTCGAAATGTTTGTCCATTGAAAACCGTAACGTGAGATTTTTTTACAGTTGTGTTTTTAATAACATAAAGGGAGAGAAAATTTTAATATTATTTCAACATTTATTGAAGTCGTTGGTATAAATTTATGTAAGTAAAGAACAATGTTGTTTGGCGTTATATTATCTTTATACTCGAACTAGAATCGTACCAACATACGAAAATGTACTTGACAGTTAACACATGTATTAAAGTTAACGCATGTATAATAAGCTTTAATATATAATATTTACACTTGAAAAAATAAAAATACGTTTAAATAACTATATATTGAGGTAATAAGAAAAATACGTCAAAAAATAAATCATTATTTAACACGTGACGTAGTGGTTGGTAAAATTAAATATTTTTTTATGTTTTTCAATCTAAAACCATATTTGTTTTTATAATAAATTTCCAAAAATCTGATTTTTTTAAGTGTTAATAATATTAAAATTAGTATTTCAAATTGTCTGAACGTTTTAAATGTAACATTTAAATAAGTATTTCAAATAATTGGAACGATTTAAACGTGGTACTTAAATGATTATTTCAAAAGGTAGGAATATTGTGAGCGTGATATTTAAATAAGTATTTCAAATAATCTGAACGTTGCAAACGTAATATTTAAATTTGTTTTTCACGTAGTCCGAAAATTTTATACGTGGTATTTCAACAAGTACGAGTAGTACTTCAAATAGTCGAAACGTTTTAATCGTGATTTAAATTCTTATTTAAATAGTTCGAAAGTTTTTATTTAACGCGTTCTTATTATTTTGGATTAGATAAAAAAGTATTTAATTTTAAGTATGTTGTCTTGAGCAAGAAATACCGTTTGTGTGAAACTTAACTTTTTTACCTTTGTCATGATAGTAAAAGAGGTTTCTATTTTAGATCAAGGATCGGAAATGCTTACGTGTGCATCGCCCGAGATAACGTGGGTCAAAGTAACGTTCCGATATTCATGCAGGACCCTAGTTAATGTAATTAAACTTCAGCAAAGCCTGTAGAAATTTACTTCCGTATAGGATATAAATATCCTCTCTACAGCTTAAAAAGTCGGAGAACACTGTGTGCTTTTAACACAATACAATATACATTTTTTTCATTCAAGTTCTTTTGACCTCATACCATCGACTGTGCGATAAGTTTATAAGTACTGTTTATATAGTTAAGTAGATAAATGACTATCGAGCCAGTTTTCTCGTAATGTGTAATATCGTATAAGTAAAATGTATACATATTTCATTACAAAAGTGTTCATTTTTTATGTATTTGTATAAGTTAAATTGTTTGATATTTTTTGTTTACATACGACTACGAACTTAATTTTCTTTCCAAAATTTTGTTTTAACGTGCAATTTTTTTATATATTTTTTTAATTTCATACATATGATAATGGGTACGATGAAGAATCTGAGTAAAGAAGATGAACTAGGAAGTTGGGAAAAATTGCTGTTAAGCAATAAACCCGCCAATGTCAATGTTATCATTGTTCCATAGAAAGGTTTACATAGACATATGGTACCATTTACAAATGAATATTTTTTTCAAAACGAACAAGTAAAGCATGGTTGTATTAAATGAATGCATGTCAGAGAAATCGTAATAGTTGTACGAGTTGTATAGATGTGGAGGAGGCAAATATGCGTGTCACAATAGAAAAGTCGGATGCTATGTCCTTTTTGCTTACCCCGACCGTGAAACGGTGTAATGGTATGTATACATGAATAACAAAAAAAAATTCGACAGGAAAATTTTTGATGAAGACCCTAGTAAAATTGCCTAAGGAACACAAACCTGCATCGTGTGGATGTGACATCTTGTACTTCACCGTTAAGTAGCCTAATGGATAAAAATATTCGCAGTCAATGCGATTTCGAATTTACCGAGGCCTCATCAAGTATTGCAAAATCTAAAAAAATGGCGTTTTTCTCCTTTCCTAAAAAATGTTGATTAAAAAAACATTTTAAAGTGAAAAGGAATATTTACTCAAATGGATGCCGTAATCATCTATTTTGAATACTTGACAAAAACATATTCTTTAGATTATTATCAACACCAACAGAATTACCATCACAAATCTATGTCTTGAATTTAAAAGTTTTTGTTTCCCATCCAGTCTCTATATTTAGCGAATCACTGGAAAAGTATTTTTTCCAGACTTTCAAATCAAGATTGCAAGCAAAAATTCCAGTGCAATAACCATCGGTAATACCAGTTCTTTTTTAGAATTTTATTTCACTTAAGATTTGTTTTATAAAATTGTTTTCCATCTTAAGGTATATTTTTTGTTAATTTATTTCCTTATTTTTTGTTAACTATGATCCATTGTTTTCCCAAAATTTAAAAAGCATGTGATATAACTCAAGAAATATTACTCAAATAGAAACAACTGAGTTGAAGTAGCAAATTAATTAATTTGTTATCTGCATTATTATAAATGGAAGAATTATATATTTATACGTAATTGATCAGAAGATCCACATGATAATATGATTTTTATTATTCCTTTTAGTTGATACTGTATTAAATTTGCTTAAACTAAAGGTGACGTTTTGACAGCGTTGCAGGCTTCATACTCATAGAGGTGTCAAAAACCACAACCGAATACAGTTTATGGAATTAGAAGCACCCCACTTGCGACCACAGTGTGAACGCATGTTTTACCCGCTTAGTCACCCACTTCCTGGGTCAATGATGTGTTCACGTTGAGGTTGTGATTCCAAGTGATTAGATGGACGCTTTTAGCGTTTTATACTTGCTACATAAGGTATAATATTATATTCGGAACCTCACCATAAAAATGAAGGTTGCAACGCCTTCGAAATGTCGCACATTATTAAAGCCAATATAACACGGAAACGACGCCGAAGTCATTTTCATGAAGTCAATCAAAAAAAAATTAATTTAAAATATTCAACCAATAACGATAATTTTTATTTTAAACATTATTATTTATCAAATATTAGAGTGTGTTCAACGTGTTGACGCTTTACAAATGCTTTTTTAATGAACTTTGGTTAAACACAACCTAGGATTTTAAAAACAGGTACTGGAATTCGAAAATGAAAACCACGACACGTTTATTATTATTTAATCCGTTAAAATTAAACACACTTTTATACGTGTCTATATTTTAATATATTCAACATTTAGTCCATTCTAAATATTTATGGAATTATTTTGTTGGTTTGTTGGGTACAATTTTCCTTGAATCAGCATATTATTTCGGTGGAGAAAATTGTTTTATTACAACATATTATAAATAATCACGATCCAATTTACTGAAACAACATGTGAAAAATCATGGAAAATAACTAATGTATTGTATTAATTTGAGAAAATGTATTGAAAAGTTAATCTCTCCTTGATTAATAATACTTTGATATCGACTAAATGGAAAGAACGCGATAAATAAATAATATTTTGGTGTCGACTTTAAGTAAAGAACGCGATAAACTTATCAAATTGTTGTATAAAGGAACCAAAAGCTTATATTCATGAAACAGTTGGTTTTTGTAAAATAATAGTTAAAACTTCAAATAATAATGATCAATTATTTATTCATTACTAACGGCTGAAATCTTTACAGATAATTAAAATGTAATATAAATGCATAACAAACAAAACAAATTCTTCACAACTTAGATCCAAACTGCAACGACCCACCAAAAGTCATAATAATTTTTTTAAACAACAAAACTTTACATACAAAATTTAAACAGAATGACGCTTAAATACAAAACAGAAAAAAAAAGAAATAACGCAAGAACTTGAAAAAAAGCAATATTTGTAGACACAAGGAAGACCAGAATAAATAGTTAAATTATAACTGATAATGTACCAAAAAAAAAATACCTATATGAAAGAAAAAAACTTGAAAGTGAAACAACAATCAACTCAGGAGCAACTCAACCAAACACAAAACATAAACAAATTTGAGTGAAAAAGATCTTCCGACAAAATATCATAGCTAAAATTAAATTTATAGTTAAAAGGACAGAATGTTAAATTTCAAGACCTTGCATTGTATAATAAACAAATATTATATTCTTAAGCGTGTTTTTGCAAAATTTCTAATGTATTTAAATTAATTGAATTGTATGTAAATAGTGATATATTTAACTACTCGTATATACAGAATTGAGAAAGAAGTCCATTACAAAGTCTTGTTATTATTTATTTTAATTCAATAAATGAAACATATACTTTTTATTTAGTATTTACCACTGATTTATTTAAATTCACTGCCAGTTTCAAATACCTTCGTCTTCTTTGTCAGGTGAAAATGAACTAAATTACGTCTAAAATATATTTTTCCTAATTGTGGAAGGTACAAGTACATGAGAGGAGGACAGTAGTGGCTTTTAAGTGCAGGGGAGTACGTATGCGTCATTAGGAATGCTTTTAATGATTTATATCAGTTCATTGATTTTAGACTAATAATCTGGATAAAGAAATATGAATGTATTATTTTGTTAGCGATTTGATAGTGTTAGGACTATATTTGTTAAATTGCATACTTCACGTCCTCGAAATTTTTAATTCGCGACATGTCATAATTTATGAAACTTGTGGTGTCGAGACCATGTGCTTGCCTTGAAAACAGGAAGATTAAAATATTATGAAATACTTGAATATTTTAAAATACTAAAGACAATAAGATAAAGGTAACTACCCTTGCAGTCAGGTACATTTTTATTCAATGACAACATTGTCACGGGGGACCGAGGTCGAGATTGGCACCCCTGCCTCGTGGTACTTCCTGGCCAGGGGGGAGCGGCCGCTAGCTGGCTCGCCCCATTCCGTGCAGAACGTGGTGAGATTCAGACGTTTGGGTCTGACACTGCTCTCCCTCATATATCACAGAACTCCAGGACGCCATTTTGATTACGGGTGAATATTTCCTCCTATTTTTAATGTGAATTTCGTCCGCACATTTTAACCATCGCTCAAGTTTAACTCTAAATTGTTATTGGAATCTCCTTTGCTAAATACAACACGTTTTTATATTTGTTGCCAATTTTAAAACTTTTTTTCTAGACATTCGTCTAGTTTTTTTTATGTATTTTTTTTCTTTTTTCTTTTTTTTTACAATACAATAAACTGTTTCATTACAAATTGTTCTTGTTTAATTGTGTCGCCTGTCCCAGCGAGAAACTAGAGAGACTTATTCAGAGTTAAGAGAACCCAACAATACCCCAGAGACCTAAAGAGTACTTGTCTCGTTAAGAAGCCGACTGACCTGTCCGGCCCTGTCACCTTGGTAAGATTGATATTTGGTGAATTGATTTATGTAATCAATTGTGTACATATAATTCTTGTTTCTTAAATTTAGCAAAAAGGCGTGACATAATTGGCTCCCGAACGCGGGGCTGAAAAACTCTGTATCTCTTGATATCTCGCTAGACAAGGCTTTTATTTATAATTTGTTTGTTTTAAATAATAATTTATTTTCAGAAAAGTGTTTTTATATGTATTTTTTTGTGTACGACCGTTTGTTTTCTCTATTTTTTGTTCCCACGTGTTTGCAAATTTGAACCACGTGTCTCCCGCGTTTGTTTTCGCTGTTCGCGACCACGCGGCCATCTTGTTGTCGCGTGCATACGGGCTCCGAGTTGGAAAGGCCGTTTTTCGAGTCTTTTTGGAATAGATTTCTAGCTAACTTTTCCAAATATTTTCTTGTTAAGAATCGTGTGTTCCTTATTAATCTCGATTTAAAAGTTAGGGTGTTCAGAAATTTGTACCACGCTTCAGAGAGAAGTCTTTGTTTGTTTAACATATCGTTTGTTTTCTCTATTTTGTTCCCACGTGTTCGCATCATTTGTTTTTACTGCCATTGTTTTTTTTTGTTGTTCTCCCGCGTTTGTTTTCGCTGTTCGCGACCACATGGTCTTCCTTGTGCCCACGTGCTACGGGCTCCGAGTTGGAAAGGCCGTTTTTCGAGTCTTTTTGGAATAGATTTCTAGCTAACTTTTCCAAATATTTTCTTGTTAAGAATCGTGTGTTCCTTATTAAACTCGATTTAAAAGTTAGGGTGTTCAGAAATTTGTACCACGCTTCAGAGAGAAGTCTTTGTTTGTTTAACATATCGTTTGTTTTCTCTATTTTGTTCCCACGTGTTCGCATCATTTGTTTTTACTGCCATTGTTTTTTTTTGTTGTTCTCCCGCGTTTGTTTTCGCTGTTCGCGACCACATGGTCTTCCTTGTGCCCACGTGCTACGGGCTCCGAGTTGGAAAGGCCGTTTTTCGAGTCTTTTTGGAATAGATTTCTAGCTAACTTTTCCAAATATTTTCTTGTTAAGAATCGTGTGTTCCTTATTAAACTCGATTTAAAAGTTAGGGTGTTCAGAAATTTGTACCACGCTTCAGAGAGAAGTCTTTGTTTGTTTAACATATCGTTTGAATTAGAAGTGTGTTTTTGTTAGTGGGGTCTGATATCGCGTTTTTTCTTTTCTTCTTTTTGGGCCTTGTTTATTGTTTTAATTTTTTTTTTTGTTCGTTGTTGTTGGCAATGGATCCAATTAGGGACGTAATGAAGTCGACCAAGGCTAGATTGATAGGGGAATTACTTGAGCGCGGACTCTCCCCCAGTAATAATTTTTACGAATTGCGTCGTCAGGCCAGTCTATACAATAAAGGTCTCGCTCCATCATCATCGAGGGAGGTGGCCTTACCCCCTAGAACTCGACCATATTTAAACCTTTCTAAAGCTCCGGAGTTATTTGAGAGGGCGGATAATGGGGATACCGCTTCGGGAGCTCTGGCACCGATGCCTTTGACAAATTCATCTCCGTATACTGAGGTTGGGATTTCCCGTTCTCATGTTCCACTTCCGTCGCCACAATGGAATATAAACTTCTCGTGTTGGCCAATTGATCCATATACCGGAACGGGTTGTATAAGGGAATTTTTGTCACGAATGGAAGAATTAGCTTGTGCCAGAGGTGTTCACCTAAACGCGCTTCCGGCGGTCTTACCAGAGTTTTTACGTAAGGGAGCATTAACCTTCTTTAGGAGCAAGGTTAAGATATTTAAAGATTGGAACACAGTAACGAAACTTTTCTTAGAAAAGTATGAGTCGGAAGACTTTATGACTCAGCGCAGGATGGATATTTGGGCCTCCATACAAAAACCGGGCGAATCATCTACGGATTTTGTTTCGAGAATCCAGAACTTGAATCAGTCTTTGGAACCGCCTCTCACTGACAAGGATTTATTACAAGTATTTAGACGCGGCCTACATCATAGGTACTGTTCAGTCCTTGTCAGCTCGCAACCGTCTTCGGTTGACCAGTTGGAAAAATTGTGCCTGACCTTCGACCTAATGAACAGGGACGAGGGAAGGTCCCCTCGTTCTGCCCCCCTTTTCTCAAGAATGGGTGCTCGGTTGTCACCGGTATCTTACACCTCAAATGCTGAGGAACCATTACCTAAGAGGTGTTATTCGTGTCGGCTTCCTAATTACATCGCGCGTAATTGCCCCAGCCGGCCACGTTTTAGGAAGGGACCTGTACGGACGGCTACCAACCTTTGGAAGGCCAGAGCCGTACCCTCTCGACAGTTGGCTTTGTTACCGGATTTGTCAAGACCGCCCCCGTCTATTAATGCTCCAAAAAACCGGTAGGGCACCAACCCGATTCAGTTACGTCGGATTTCCCGGGTTGGTCGCGTCAGTCAGCTTCAAAAGAATCGTTCCCTTTCGTAAATTTTGTAGAGATTACTAATGCTAGGGACGAGCGACCCTACCTACACTGTTATATTCAAGAATTGCCATTTAGGGCTTTGCTTGACTCAGGCGCGTCGGTTAACGTAATTGGTGGAGAACTTTTTGAAAAATTTGAAAGTCAGTATTGTCCGTCTCTACTTCGCGAGGGAATCGTGCATACGGCGGGTGGCCAGGAACACCGTGTGCTGGGTTCTGTACAGTTACCTTTATGTTACGATGACCAGACCGTTTGGGCGGATTTCTTAATAGTTCCTTCATTGGAGGAGTGCCTGATATTGGGTACCCCTTTCTTAAAGCACTCGGGCCTTACCCCGAATCTCTTTCCTTCTTCTAGTATAGAAAAATTATCTTTGAGACCCGTTGTGTCCGAGATAGGAAATAAGTCTTTTAAGCCTTCATGCTTGACATCGGCTGCAGATTTGTCTATTGAACAGAATCTGCAGTTGAACCTTTTGATTGCGGACTTCAATAGTGTCGCATTTGAAAGGGTGGGACTGGGTCGTACCACGTTAGTCAACCACGTTATCGATACAGGCAGTCATTCACCCGTAAAACAGAGAACTTACCCTCTGTCGCATATCCGCCGACGACAGATGATTTCCGAGCTAGACGAAATGCTCGAATTAGGAGTGGTTGAGCCGTCGCGCAGCGCCTGGCTAAATAATGCGTTTATCGTTCCGAAAAAGGACGGTTCAGCTCGATTCGTGTTGGACCCGCGTAAATTGAACTCCATTACGAATTCAGATTCGTACCGTTTACCAAATATTAATAGAATTTTAGACAATTTACGGGATACCCGATATCTCTCTGCGTTGGATTTAAGTCACGGATTCTGGCAGATGCCGTTGAACCCAGACTCTAAGTGCAAGACCGCGTTTTTCGTAGAAGGCCGGGGTCAGTACCAATTTGTGGTCACCCCATTTGGTCTAAAAAATATTCCTGCCGAAATGCAGAGGCTAATGGATAAACTGTTTGCCGATCAGGGCGAGCATGTATTTTGCTACCTAGATGACATCTTAATCTGCAGCGCAGATTTCGATTCACACATCGCCACCTTACGTTTGGTGTTGCGCCGGTTGAAGGAGTCCAATCTTACTATAAAATTGGCCAAGTCGGAATTTTGCAAGTCAAGCCTTAGGTACTTGGGACATATAGTGGACCGCGAAGGGTTGAGAACGGACCCTGAAAAGATTAAGGTGATGAAGGAATTCCCTAGGCCACGGAGTGTAAAGGAAGTGAAAAGCTTCCTCGGTTTGTGTTCATATTACCGCCGATTTATAAAAGATTTTTCTAAGATCGCTGCGCCCCTCTGTCGCTTGACTAGTATTAAACTTAAGGGCTCTAAGTTCCAGTGGGATTCGACCGCTGAAGAATCATTCGTCCTCCTCAAGCGTGCCATGATTACGTCTCCCGTTCTGAAGCCACCGGATTATACGGTGCCATATATACTCACCTGCGACGCGAGCGGAATAAGCATCGGTAGCTTTCTTTCACAATCCATGCCGGGTGGTGTTGAACATGCCATAGCTTATTTTTCACGAAAGCTTTCCCCGGCGGAAAGGCTTTATAGTACCACCGAGCGCGAACTCCTGGCCATCGTGGACTCAGTCCATCATTTCCGTAGTTATCTAGACGGAACCAGGTTTACGATTCAGAGCGATCACGGATGCTTAAAATATCTGGACCATCTGTCTTCACCGAGCGGCCGATTAGCCCGTTGGGCTTGTAGACTCTCACAATATAATTTTGATTTCCTTTATAAAAAGGGTTGCGAGAATCGCTTGGCTGACGCACTCAGTCGAATCGAGGTATCCGCGATGAGCTTTTCCCCTCCGTTCGAGCACGTAACCGACGAATGGTATTTACGGATCCTAAGAGAGTGCGAGAAGGATCCACGGTCGCGGCCAAACTTTAAATTAGCAAAGGGACATCTATTGCGGTTGTGTCGTTCCTCTCACGACCCTGTCCGCAACCAGGGAGAACGAGATTGGAAGGTCGTGGTACCCCAGGATGCGTTGGTCCCCTTGATCGATGACATACATTCGAACCTGTGTCACCCGGGTGTTAGGAAGACTATGGAAATTATTACTCGGACGTATTTTGCTAACAAATTATCTGAGGCAGTAACTCATTTTATATCGCGGTGCGAAACGTGCAAGGCCTATAAACATAACACACAGGGTCCATGTGGCCTTATGAGTGAGCCCAAGCAAGCATCCCGGCCCATGCAGTCCTTGAGTATGGACCTCGTTGGCCCCTTGCCTTTGTCTAGGAAACGGAACTCTCATATTTTAACGGTAGTTGATAACTTTAGTAAGTATGTATGGGCTTTTCCCTTGAGAGTGGCCACGTCTAAGGCTATAATTCGGTGTTTGGAAGCGTCAATATTTCTCCCGTGTTCGGTGCCACGCACCATCGTAATGGATAATGGTAGGCAGTTCATATCGAAGGAATTCAGAGGATTCCTGGAATCCTATGGGATACGAGACCTCTTTTACAACGCGTATTATCACCCGCAAAACAATACCAGCGAGAGATATAATTCTTCAATTCTGACGTGTCTATCCATTTTGGTACAGGACAATCAACGAGATTGGTGCGAATTCTTAGGGAAGATCTGTTCCTGTTTAAACAATACTGTGAGCATAGCCACCGGTAGCACCCCTTTTTATCTGTTTCACGGATTCCATCCGGTTCCCCATGCTTCGTTCCACGACCAACTGGATTCGAATCAGATTGTCTCTTCCACGAGATCTCCTAATTATCTCCAAGGGCTAAATAGAATGGAAAAATTGTACGAGACCGTCACTGCTAAACTATTGACTGGGTTTAAGCGTAGCGCAGCTAGGTATAACCTACGCCGTAGAGAGAGACGTCTGTCCGTTGGACAGGTGGTATGGAGGAAGTCCTTTAAGCAGTCAAATGCAGGTCGTTACTTCAGCGCCAAGTTGGCACCGAGATTTATAAAGAGTATAGTTAGCAAGAAAATCTCCAATTCGGTTTACGAGCTGTCGGAGCTTAGTGGGAAAGTGGTAGGGAGATATCACGTGAAGGACATTGCAAAGGTTAACCAATGATAGTCTCGCGATCGGGTGACCGACAGAGGAGTATAGCACTCCATGTCATAAAGCTAAGTGAGAATTAGTTCGGATTCTCGTAGTCGAGGCATATAAGAGGAGCAGGGCCCAGTGTTAAATATAGTATAGCCCCTTTGTTGTTACAATAACGGTAGAGTTATTTGTGTATTTTCTCTTTTGAAATTAGAGAACGTAGCCAGGAGACCAGAAGTCGATTATAGCACTCTTTTGTCTTTAAAAAAAACGAGAGAGTTATTTGAGTAATCACTCTTTAGAAGCTAAAGAGCGTGGTCGAGTGACCAATATTTGAGTATAGAACTGTTTCTCGTCGTAATAGGGAGATCGTAGTCGAGTATTCTCTCTTTAGAAACTAGAAAGCGTGACCTGGAGTCAAATTATTAAATGTATCATTCTTGTCTTGTAAGAGGGAAGGAATACAGGGGTTATTCTCTTATAAAAAGACGGTAGAAGTTTAGTAGTTGCATATATACTATAAATAGACTATTGAATACAGTATAGCTTAGAATAGACTTTATGCGGTGAGTCCGTCGTCACGCGTTAAGGACGCAAACATATGATATGGGTCCGGTCCTGAGCACAGCTTCTGTGCCCGGGTGGATTATAGATAAGCTGATAGTTGACAGTGTAGTGATGGGTTCGTCAGCGCCTAATTGGGAGTCATTCATGGATAGGAAAATGGTTCTTAAAATAATTAAATTAAATATTTTGTTATAATACCTTGAAGGTATACACTGTCGATTCCTTGGTGAATGTCAGTTTAGTATGTCAAGTGACGTCACCGGTGCGAATTTATTATTGCACAAGGGTGAATGAATAAGTGGGCTGGCCGTGGGCAATCTCGTATGGATTCATTTCCATATGTTTTATGTATGGGCTGGTATTCAACCCGGTGACTTAACCAAAGAATACCTGGCGTTCAATGAACCTAAGCCTGGACCACGAGTGGCGGAATGCTGAGAGCCTAGAGTAGGATTATATGTATCTCAACGAAGGACTTAGGTCCTTCTGAAGTAAGAATTCATGTAATACATAGATGATTAGTACCGTTTGTAGAAGGTACACGTATTACATTCAGGATCAAATTGCTCTTGTGTAATGCGAGCTTAGGTATTGGGTTACCTAACAGCTGTTGTGGGTTATTTAGTGGTAATTGTTACCTTCTCATTAGATTCCCTATCGAATTATTGGCTGCAGAAGTTAGGGCATTAAGTGAAGAAATTCTTGGAAGTCTTCAGAATTTCGTATTAGGGAAGGATTGTCTTCCTAATTGTTGTCTTATCTGATAAGAATTCGTTATGTATTCCGAACTTCTTGACGGAGAGGTGTACCCTTCCCCCGGGAGTAGCGTTCCAAAGATTGTACAGATGGTACAGTGGAGTATCCGTTTCGGATAGTTGCACGTAGCAAGTGTTAGTTATTGGACGGGGTTCCATGATGATAATAACCGCTGATGTGTTCGGAATTTCTTGTTAGAGAGGTGTAGCATTCCACGGTGTTGAAGGGCTATAGTATCGAAGTAAGTCATCTTGTTGACGAATTGGCTCCTGTTGAGTGTGGAGTATATAATTTGAAATAAAAATGATTAATTTTTTTTGTTGTTGTGTAAAATATTATAATGTATTTTGTTCTGTCAAAGCACTCACCGAGTACGGGGTCGCATGGTAGTCTGTTAGGCAGCGCGATGAAAGGTTTATGGGAAATGTGGAGGTTGTAGTGGTGCTGCTGGGAGGAATAAGGATAAGAGTATGGTGCGTTCTCGAATGAACTTTGACAGAATTTATGTAACTGTTACGGTAATTGCCGTTCTATTTTTGTTTTGTTTTGAACTTGTGCCAAATTTATGTAACTGTTACGGTAATTGCCGTTCTAATTTTGTTTGTTTTGAACTTGTACCGATTTTATGTAACTGTTACGGTGATTACCGTTGTATTGTTTGCTCTGTTTTGAGTTTTGGGATAAGAGCTCTGGTTACTGTAGTGTTGGCAGCATGCGTCATGACTGGGGGCTGCGTTTCTTGGATAGTTAAATCTCGAAACGAACCCGTGCCCTTGTGGTCGGACGTATGGTGGGTCTCGCTCGGTAAATTGAATTCCAAAGTTTGCTCTGTTTTGAGTTTTGGGATAAGAGCTCTGGTTACTGTAGTGTTGGCAGCATGCGTCATGACTGGGGGCTGCGTTTCTTGGATAGTTAAATCTCGAAACGAACCCGTGCCCTTGTGGTCGGACGTATGGTGGGTCTCGCTCGGTAAATTGAATTCCCAGTTTTTGTTGTTTATCATTGTCTCCTTACTTTGGCTCGGTGGGAATCACCGAGAGGCCCTGGGCAGCCTTAAGAGTCCGGGTTGGGGGAAGCTAGCCTCCCAACCGATAAAGGTTTTGAAGATGGCCTGAGAATACATCTGGGATGGATTGCTGTGTGTCTCCATCACGGGCCTCATGAACCCAAATTAGCGATTGCGATTACAGATGTGTTCTGTCATGCACATGTGTCGGGCTAGGGTGGCTTCGGTTCGGGGGGGTCGCGTGTCTGTCGCTCGGATCCTAGATGACCAAAGTTGTGTAAATGGTATCACGTGATTCTTGGCTCTGTTCTGGGGGTCCGTAGACGCGTCCTGCTGTCAGCCGGGGCGCTACTTGCCAATTTTCTATCATGTTTTGTGTTTTTTTTTTTAAAGGGACTAAGGCTCCACCTATACAGTTACCATTCTGTGTGGTGGTGAATTGTTACTGCAACGGTTGTCCAGACCTTGGAGTCTGAGGAAACCCAAGTTATGTGTAAAGTTCTGTGTGAACTTAAGGAGATATAAGTCCTCGAAAATGGTTCGGTGTGAACCATAGGATATTTGTAATTTGACGTATAAGGTTCTGTGTGAACCTCTTGAAATTTTTAAATGATAGATATTGGCAATTGCGAAATTTATTGTTATCATTGTTGTTATCACTACGCCCGGTAGTGGCCGGAAGTTTGGACCGTCTTGTGCTGTGTGCCAGGGGCGGTCGTATTGTGGAAAGCGCCCGTGATATGGGGCCGCTTTAAAATTTATCGGTTCCCGACTGTGCAGTATAGGGAAGGGCGAGGAAAGGAATGTGTTGTAAAGTGTTGTCTTTGGTGTATCAAGGGAGGTGGGATTCTAATTTTGTGTTGAGCCATGTGGGTGGTTGGTTGGACGGAATCCACATTGAAAGGGGAGAATTTCAGGAATCACCTTTGAAGATAATCCACATTGAAAGGGGAGAATTTCAGGAATCACCTTTGAAGATAATCCACATTGAAAGGGGAGAATTTCAGGAATCACCTTTGAAGAGCAGCTGGTTCATAGGTTGGCCCGTGACCTACAGTGAACCCACTAAAGTCAGCCTTTGGGAGAAGACTGCAGATTTGTTTTATTATTTTGGTTAAGCTGTGTCCATTTCTCAGAATATTGTAATGAGAGAATGGCTTAACTGATTTGTTTCCCTCTTGGTCAACATTTGATTGTTAGTTGACCTTGCAGTTTAATATTTTATTAATTATATTACCCGATTGTATAGTATTATTTTAATTTCTTGTTGTGTGATTTGATTTTAATAATATTGTATCGATTTCCTGTAATCGTGTACCATTGTGCATTGTTTTGTTTTGTATCAATTCTTGTAATCTTGTACCTTTGTGTATTTTTTTTTTTGTGTAAGGAGTTGGGAAGGATTGTTTCCCGCTCCTGTGTAACCGGCTATGTGTTGAAGTTAAATTGTTTAGGAGCCTAGTTAAGGAAAGGTTTACGTGGTTCCCTTCCTCGTGGTCGGTCTTACACCAATTAAGACTACACCTATGGCAAATGCTGACTAGAGATAAATCGGCCACGAAACCGTATCCGGTGAGGGGTACATACACCCCTCGCTCCTTAGAAACATCCCTCGGACTGATGCGTCTGTGATATACGGAGGATAATTTTTTTTTTTTTGTTTGTTTTTTTTTTTTGTTCTTTCAATAACTTAGGGTGGGGTGTTAGGACTATATTTGTTAAATTGCATACTTCACGTCCTCGAAATTTTTAATTCGCGACATGTCATAATTTATGAAACTTGTGGTGTCGAGACCATGTGCTTGCCTTGAAAACAGGAAGATTAAAATATTATGAAATACTTGAATATTTTAAAATACTAAAGACAATAAGATAAAGGTAACTACCCTTGCAGTCAGGTACATTTTTATTCAATGACAACATTGTCACGGGGGACCGAGGTCGAGATTGGCACCCCTGCCTCGTGGTACTTCCTGGCCAGGGGGGAGCGGCCGCTAGCTGGCTCGCCCCATTCCGTGCAGAACGTGGTGAGATTCAGACGTTTGGGTCTGACACTGCTCTCCCTCATATATCACAGAACTCCAGGACGCCATTTTGATTACGGGTGAATATTTCCTCCTATTTTTAATGTGAATTTCGTCCGCACATTTTAACCATCGCTCAAGTTTAACTCTAAATTTTTATTGGAATCTCCCTTGCTAAATACAACACGTTTTTATATTTGTTGCCAATTTTAAAACTTTTTTTCTAGACATTCGTCTAGTTTTTTTTATATATTTTTTTTCTTTTTTCTTTTTTTTTACAATACAATAAACTGTTTCATTACAAATTGTTCTTGTTTAATTGTGTCGCCTGTCCCAGCGAGAAACTAGAGAGACTTATTCAGAGTTAAGAGAACCCAACAATACCCCAGAGACCTAAAGAGTACTTGTCTCGTTAAGAAGCCGACTGACCTGTCCGGCCCTGTCACCTTGGTAAGATTGATATTTGGTGAATTGATTTATGTAATCAATTGTGTACATATAATTCTTGTTTCTTAAATTTAGCAAAAAGGCGTGACAATAGTTGTGTCTAATAATTAAATGCAATTTCGCTAGACAAGTTCAGCTAAGCAGGAATACTGAGAGTTATCCTCTGTGTGTGATCACTATCGAATATCCAAATTGTTAAATAGAGCTCCAACATTTCCCAAATCAGATTAAGATATTTCGAAAAGCAACAACATGCGTCAGTAAAGGGGCATAAGTTTTTTTAATAAAATATACATGAAAGTCGAGACGTTTTTTTTCTATTGTTCATCAAAATGAATTAAAACAACATCTATGTGGGCCGATTTATACGAATTTGACAGAACAAATCTTAAAATTGGAAAAGTATATTCTTGAATAGTAATGTTGTTTTATGTTTAACGCCCACGCCGTTTTAGGTTAATGTTGTATTTCATAGCGGTAAAGTAGAAACCCAGATGTGACAATTTCGAGAGTAAAGTTTACCGGTACAAAGTAAGTAACAGTTAATCCTCCATTTACGCGGTCTAAATTTACGTGAATTATTTTTAACGCGGTTAATTTTGTTTGAAATTTCAAAAGCATACTAGTGACATCTATTTTGTATTTTTTTTGTGTCTTATTTTGCAAGAACTGCGAGAGCGACCACAGCAAAAAGTAAATATTTATCGCGTTCGAGTGATTTTGAATATGTGCAGCAAATTAAATGTTCAGTAATTTTTTTCTTCTGATAGATAAATCTAATAGCTCTCATCAATAAATGTTTTATTGGTTATAAATTACCCTTTACATAGACTTATAAAAAATAACGTCATCTTTTTTGCAAAGTAATAATAGAATATCTAAAAATATGTAAGAGATTACCTATTTTACGTAGCATACAATGACTCTATTTATGTGATTTTCATTTTCGTGCTGTTTTTCTGGAATCAATAATTCGCGTAAAAAGAAATGTTACTCTTTCATTATTTTCTTCCATCGTGCCACTTGAAGTCAAGAATATTTTCATCTTTTCTGTTTTTCATTTCTATTTTTTAAGACTCTCTTCGAAGAAAGGTCGCATAAGTATCGATTTCTTCGACGGATAATTCTTCATGAGACCGTATCGACATGGTTTGTTCAGAAAAATATGATGTGTGATGACCTCATCGACCTAGTTGGTAGTTTGTCTTCTAAGACAGGGTTTGCGGGTTTGATTCCCACCAAAACCTCTTTTTTTTTTCAAAAAAATTTCTCCAAACCGGTTTGAACCTCAGGCCTTTAAGGTATAACATCATTCTGGTTAACAAATTAAGTGAAAAATGGTGCAATATTTGTAGGTACAGAAAACTCTACAATAGGTTAGTAAAAAAATCAATCCATGTACTGAAAAAATCACTTTTTGAATTTTCCGTCCT
The DNA here is from genome assembly GCA_949825065.1 of Odontocerum albicorne. Classification (NCBI taxonomy): domain Eukaryota; kingdom Metazoa; phylum Arthropoda; class Insecta; order Trichoptera; family Odontoceridae; genus Odontocerum; species Odontocerum albicorne. The sequence goes on along the minus strand of CATKWJ010000338.1, from coordinate 25,945 downwards.
TTATATAATATAATATAATAAAACATATTATTTTGTCCGGAAAATAGTTTCGTATTTCTTTTTTACAAGTTCAACCTTACAACGAGTTTTGTTGCTCACCTTAAATCTCTGAAGATCTGAAATTAAATTTGTTCAGGATTTCTATGCAGCAGACTTTGCAACAAGGTTGGATATTGCAGCTAAAATGTTTAAACAGTTTTTCGAGTTTACCAACATACACTTTTGAGACCAAGCACCATTTAATATGAATAGTTTCGTTGCTTTTGGAGCAACGAAAATCCTAGACTGAAACAATAGTTTGGGCAGCATCGTCAGTGTCGGCAACCATATGTCCTTATTTTTTTTAGGATGCCCATGGCCAAGCAATAAGAGTAACATTAGTTTTGTAATGTGAATTTGCAAGAATTTTTGAAATTCAATTGATATACGTGGTTTTAACAGGATGGGGTGGGGTCACTTGTCACACTTCCAATAATATTTTAGGAGTGGTTCAAGAGATGTTCTCTGAAAAAGTAATATTGCGAAGGGGTGATATTGTGTGGCAACCACGAAGGGGTGATATTGTGTGGCAACCACGAAGTTCTTATTTGTTCTCACTCATTTTTATGTGGTGATACCAAAAAAGTTAAGTTTATGCAAATAATCAAAAATTGAATGCAATTGAAACAATAAGCCCATCAAACGATCGAAGTGAAACAAAAAGCCCATCAAAATATTGAAGTGATATTCAGACGCGTGCTTTAAAATCTGTGACGTTATGATGGTCATTCCATTACCATTATTTTTGAAAATAAATTCCTAAACCTTGTTACATATTTGCAGTGGTTGAATTTGATACAAATAAATCATTATTTTACTATAAAGAGTGAACTTTATTCTAGGGCATATATTTATTCATTATCTCTGGATCCTCTGTTGAAGTGTAAAAGATCATTTATTGTTCAATATTCATCTTAAATTGAGGAATATTATGAATTCATCTCAAATTGAGGAAAGGAAAAATTAAACAGTGATTATAACTATGTTAAATAGCATTTTACTAGATTAAGAGAAAGTTCACATTCGAAGAAATTTTATTGACTTTTCAAGTCTTAGAAAATTTATTTACAATCACAAGTAATCTAACATAATTAAATTAAATATCTACAATTTTAGATAAAAAATTTGTAGTTTATATCAAACTCAGCCAAAAACCAGTTTTGTGATAAATTGATATTTTCTTTTCATTTGTACAGTCCATTCAACATAACATGTCTAAATTAGGTACACCCTAGAATAAAACATTTCTCTCAAATCGGAAAAAAAATAAATCATTATTGCGATGCCAAATAAACGTCAATAATAACCGAAGTGTACAATATAAAATTTATTTCCTTGAATAAGATTTAATCAAGCAAAAACTTGAAATTGTAATTGAACATAGTGCAGAAAGAATGAGGGTAAATTGTTGGGGATAAAATGGAACACATTTTAACTCATAAACTTGTTTAACTCATATAATTTTTTTATTTTAAGTAATTTCACTGAAGTTTAATTTTTTTTAATATATTCTTATATTAGGTGTTAACATAAATTGTGTCCGTTTTTTTTTTTTTTTTTCAAAAATAAGCACCAGAAGTAAAACAAAATGGTAAACGTTATACGTCATTCGAAAGAAAATTTTCTGCTCTACAAGATACGGTGTTTGCTTTTACGTTACATATATTATTTTATTTGATTACAAGGCTTCATAATGGAATGTCATGTAGACGAAAGGGAGCATTTTCGACACCTCATTCTGTTCGCGTTCAATCGAGAGAATAAAGCTGCCAAAGCTGCTCGCGATATTTGCGAAGTGTTCGATGAAGATGCTATGAATGAAAAGATAGCTCGTCGATGGTTTTTGCGTTTCAAAGATGGTAATTTCGACCTGAAAAACATGGAGCGTTCCGGACGACCAGTAGACTTCGATGAGGACCGCTTAACCATATTATTTATGAAGATCCCTTTCAAACCACCGTAGAATTGACTGAGCAGATGAATTGTAGTCACATGACTGTATCATCATCATCATCATCATCAATGGCGCTACAGCCCATTGTGGGCCCCGGCCTCCTCCAGCAGTCGCTGCCATTCCCTCCTATCCTGGGATGCACTCCTCCAGCCCCTGATGCCAATCACGTTTGCATCATTCTGCACCCCATCCATCCACCTAAGCCTCGGTCTACCCACGCTACGTCTTCCTTGGGGCTTGGAGAAGAGTACTTTGTTAGGCATTTCCTCTTCTCCCATTCTTGCTACATGCCCCGCCCAACGTAGCCTCCCAATTTTGATGTATTTTATGATGTTGGGCTCTTTGTATATGCTGTATAACTCCTCATTATATCTCACTCTCCAAGATCCATTTTCCTGTATGGGTCCGAATATTTTTCTGAGTATTTTTCTTTCAAATATTAGAAGGGAAGATTCGTTCTTCTTACTCAATACCCAGCATTCAGACCCATATGTGAGGACAGGTCGTAGCAGTGTCTTGTAAATGGTAAGTTTTGTCCTTCTGGACAACAACCGAGATATAAGGTGTTTTCTCAGACCAAAGAAGCATCTATTTGCCATGAATATTCGACGTTTAATCTCGATAGATGTATCATTAACACTTGCCACTATGGATCCCAGGTAGGTGAAGGTGTTTACACGTTCTATTGTATGAGAACTTATATTAATCGTGGTAGGTGTCTGGTTATTACGGGGTGCTTTAGTGGCTATCATATATTTGGTCTTATCGGAGTTGATGCGAAGTCCCATTCTGTTTGCGGCCCTCTCCAACTAAACAAATGTCTCCATCATTGCTTGTGGGGATCTACCAATAATGTCAATATCATCCGCGTAGCCCAGTATTTGGCTTGATTTGTAGAAAATTGACCCATTTGTCTGTACTCCGGATTCTCTTACACACTTCTCTAGAGCCATATTAAAAAGTAGACAAGCTAGTGCGTCTCCTTGACGCAGTCCATTCATTGTGTAAAATGGTTCTGAGATATCATTCTGAATCCGGACTCTACATTGTGATTGGTTCATAGTGAGTCTAACCATCCTTATGAGCTTGTTAGGAATACCCAAGTCCTTCATGGCCGCATAGAGTTGAGAGCGGTTAATGCTGTCATATGCAGCTTTGAAATCGATAAAGAGGTGGTGTGTATCGACATTATACTCTAGGGTTTTTTCCAATATTTGACGGAGAGTGAACATCTGATCTGTAGTGGATCTCCCCGGACGAAATCCGCTTTGATATTGGCCTACCAGGTCTTCAGCGTACGGCAGCAATCTGGAGAACAGGACACCGGCAAAGACCTTATATGATGCATTCAGTAGGGTAATTCCTCGGTAGTTGGCACATTGCATTGTATCACCTTTTTTGTGGAGTGGGCATATGATTCCAGTCTTCCAATCGTCTGGTACAGTTTTTGAGTCCCATGTTTTCTCCACAATGGTATGGATCATAGTGGTTAGTTCAGTTCCTCCGTACTTAAGTAACTCACCAGGGATATCGTCATGTCCTGGAGACTTATTATTTTTGAGGTTTTTTATGGCTGTTTTTACTTCCATTAGACATGGTGGTGGTATGTTTTCTTCGTCCTCAGCATAGGGATTCTCTGTATCAATGTCATCGGAATGGTTGTTATTAAGAAGTTCCTCAAAGTGTTCGGCCCAACGTTTCAAGATATCCACTGTATCGTTAAGAATTTCGCCATGTCTGTTTTTACAGGCAGTTACCCTTGGTTTATACTCTTTGCGCTGCTGATTAATCCTCCGGTAGAACTGTCTACATAATCCCCGTGAGTTGAGGTTTTCCAGCTCACTAATCTGGGACTGTTCCCACTCTTTCTTTTTCATCTTGTGGATTTTCTTTTCATCCCTTCTTCTCCGTTTGTATTCCTCAGCATTGCCTCTGGTATTCCGCTGTTGTAATCTGAGATATGCCTCATTCTTCTTCTGTGTTACCTCTGAGCACTCATTATCGAACCAGTTAACCGGCCTTCCAGATTCAACCCATCCAAGTATTTCAGCAGCAGTTCTCTTGACGATAGTCTGGCACTTCTCCCATACACTATTGGGTTCTTGGGTTCCATCCACTTCAGCGAGTTCTCCATTAAGTTTTTCCACATATTGGTTACGCTTCTCACGGTCTTTCAATGTTTCTGTATTAAATTTAGTGGATCTTGTTGATTTGTGCAGTTAAGCCATTGATATTCTGGCTCTAATTTTGTTAATTACGAGATAGTGGTCAGAATCAACATTTGCCCCACGGTATGTCCTAGAGTCTGGGAGGTTTGATATGTGTCTGCCATCCATTAATATATGGTCTATCTGGTTACAGGTGGTCCCATCTGGTGACTTCCAGGTAGCTTTATGCATTGACCTATGTGGGAAAATTGTACCTCCAATGACCATGTTGTGGGAGGCAGCAAAGTCCACAACTCTGTTGCCATTATCATTGTTATCATGGTGTAGGCTATGGGCACCAATAGTTGGCTTGAATATGTCATCATTTCCCACTTTAGCATTTAGATCACCAATGATGATCTTGATGTCTCCGCGGGGGCATCCGTTATAGGCACTTGTCAATTTATCATACCACACATCTTTATCATCGTCTGTACTCTCCTCTGTAGGAGCATGTACATTAATTATTGAGTAGTTGAAGAATTTGCCTCTCATTCGCAATGTGCACATTCGTTCATCAATGGGTATGAAATCAATAATGAGGTGTTTAAGTTTCTTAGCCACAACCACAATCTAAATCAAAGAGAAACGTCCTGAAGTTCGGCGCTTGGGTTCCACATGTTTTGAATGAAAACAACAAAAATCAACGTTCGACAATTTCTGCTGATTTGCTCGCGCGTCATCGAGCTACGCACGGCCACACACAATGGTTCCTTTACCGCATCATTACTGATTAAAGATGGCGGTATACAGTCATGTGACTAAAATCCATCTGCTCAGCCAATTCTACGGTGGTTTGACGGGGGTGTTCATGAATAATATGGTTTAAGCGGGCCTCATCAAAGTTCACAGGTCGTCCGGAACGCTCCACGTCTTTCAGGTGGAAATTACCGTTTTTGAAACGCTAAAACCATCGACGAGCTATCCTTTTATTCATAACATCTTTATCGTACACTTTGCAAATATCGTGAGCAGCTTTGGCAGCTTTATTCTCTCGATTGAACGCGAACAGAAGGAGGTGTCGAAAATGCTCACTTTCGTCTACTTGACATTCCATTTTGAAGGTTTGTTATCAAATAAAATAATATACGAGTATGTAACGTAAAAGCAAACACAGTAACTTGTAAAACAGAAAATTGTCTTTTGAATGACGTATAACCTTTACCATTTTTTTTAACTTTTGGTGTTTGTTTTTTAAATTTGGAAAAAAAACGGACACAACTTATGTTAACACCCAATACATACTTTCTCTGGCCAAAAAGGTGTTCGTTTTTATTCTTTATTTTATGACTTTTTGTATTTGTTTATACCTTTGCATATCTCTAAAAAAAGTCCCTAGATATATTATTTCTTTGGGTCAATTGATCGTAAACTCTTTCGATGAAACATGCCACCATGACCTAAGCGTTTCTCTCGTAACAAACGGAATCATTCCACCTGAAGAGTATCGCGCTGATTAGTGTAATTATTGGAATAACATACCTACTATTACTATTACTGCATATCCCTGTCGGGGTACGTAGACAGGAGGGCCATACTTTTCTATCTCTTCATACATTCCTAGCCTTTTATGCATCCATACACCTTCTAATACAACTTCAACGATTTATCTGACTTCCTGGGTTCCCTTCTTTCAGAATATCATTCACTTGGTCTAACCATACTTTCTTTGTTCTTCCTCTCAAACGCCTTCTATTCACATTTTCCCTACATACCTATATGTTTTGTATTTCTTCATTCGTTCGTTTTACATGCCCAAATACACACTTTTCTATCACCACTACTTTAGATTTTGTAACATTCATTCTCAGATTATTTTTCCGCATCTCATACAATTTACTTACCAAACTCTTTGAAATTTATTTTCACTCTCCATTAACACTACCGTGCCATCTGCATAGCAATCTACATACTCGTACAATCCCAATCCACATTTGTATGCCACCAATCGACCTTTGTAATTTCTTTAAACATGAATCTTTATGAATGTTTAACTACGATAAGGGCACAACCTATTCTAATTTTACCCCTTTCGTAATATTAAACCATTCAGTCAAGGTACCATTCATTCTAATACATGCTCCTTTTTCGACATATAATAACGCAATACCACGCACAAATTTACATTTAACGCAATATTTATTCAATATTTTCCATAGGTTGTAGGTAACCACGTGATAAGTTTAGAAAGCAATGTAATATATTGTTAAATATTATAATCGAGTATTCCGCAAAAGAGTCTATTAAATACAACTCATGGTAATTTATGCGTTTATATGTCATTAGGGTGTAAATTCTAAATTATGTATGTTTTTTTAAGATAGGAAATATTCAATCTTTTGTAATGTTTACTTTCATTTTGTTTGTTATAATTTTTGTTTTCTATTGTCAACAAACTTTTCATATTTTTTTTAACGTAACTCTGATATATTCAAGGCAATAAGTATCGTTTATGTGTTTGTAAATAAACTGAAAATAACAGGCAGATTTATCGCAGCTATTTCCCGCATTAACGAGATGATTTGTAACGAATCCTTCCTTGTAAAACAGAAAATCTTAGAATTATCTTTTTCGAACTATTTCATGTTACACCGCTTTTTATCATTTTAGTATGATTTTTATCCCGGTATCCTGCACTTTATTTAACTAAAATACCCGTATAATTTTTATTATAACGTTAGATCGTTTAATCAATCACTAAGTAAATCAAGAAAAAATATTGAAAACTCTAATTTTGTTAGGAAAAAATTGATTTCTAAGAATTGAAAATCAACAGCATTTATGTACTAATTAACGATTGTTATTATTAAAAAAAGTCAAAGTTTTACTATATTTCATGAATTTTATGTTTTAAAATGTTACTTTATATTCTTAACAAAGATGTCCCATTTGTTAGAATTCAAAGTTTATAAATACACTGAATTCTAATGGGAACATTGAATTATCTACTCAAAAACTTCTTTCGGTAATCGTAAAAGTTAAATTAAACTGCAAACACCATTTTGAAATGAAACAACAGATAACTTAATCAGTCCAAGAACGTAAGATCTCCGAATTACTTTCACTAGCACAAATGAAGTCAACTACAATAAGGTTCCGTGGGTTGGGGTTGGCCTGTAATTGGAGAGAACAGGTGTCGTAGAGCGGATGTACGTAGGTCCATTATGTTACTTGGATAAGTTTGTGCAGGTAAATACCTTGTGGAGTATCGAAAAGTTTGCTGAAACAAACAACTCAACCAAATAAGATTAGTTGGAACTTCAATCCAACATATTTTGTTTAAAATAGGTAAGCGATAGTTGAAGTTAACAGGTATAAAACATTATTTTTACTTCAAATTCAATTAATTGAAAATGATTGAAAAATAATTGAAAATATTTAATTTTATATCAGTCAGGTGTAAATTGTAAGGCTAGATAAAGTTAAAGGTTGATAATGATGTTAAATAGAATTCCTCTATTTGTGACGAAATGAAAAAGCGTTGAGTTGAATTGTAAGATTAACAGAAAGTATTTGTCGTTTCTGCTGGTGTCAAACTTTTTACGCACCAATGAGTTTAAGTAATATAATTTGGCCTTGAAATTTTTCCGAATATTTGACGCATTGACTAAAAAATAAGTCTTTTTAACGCATATTCAAATTTTAAAGTTCAATTCGTTTCGACATGTCTAATGGGCACTATCCTCGTAGAGCTAATGATTCCGTGAGCTTGGTAATTTCAAAATATATTTGTGGGCATTGTTACGAGTGCTTAATTTTTGCAATCTTCTTGAAGTGATAACAATAGTTTTGACTTTGTGGAATAAATTTGAGTTCTGAGTGGAAACCGCCAGATAGGTGATAATTTATAACTGTTATCATATTTTTTCAATGTTTTTTTTTCCGTTGGAATAACGCCTGATTGACGCGTCGACACTTGTCAAGCCTAAAAAGACTAAGACGCGATAAAAACTGTAGGCTGTCATTCGATATATATTTCCTCGTAAATGAAAATATTTACTCGAATAATTTTTTTATTTACAATGAACGAATCAACATTGAATGTCTAATAAAATAACCTATAAAATTGGTCTGGTACGCACTTAATTGTTTTATTACATTGCCTAGAGTCACTATAACTGTAGGAACATAAAAAATAATGGCAGAAATTCAATCACGGAATAATCATATATATCCAACCTATTAGGCTTAAGGAATGTTGGCAAAAAGCCAGCATTCCTTTCGAATCCAAACCCCGGATAAAATACCTCATATTGTAGTTATGAAAACGTATGTATGAAATATGATCGTATTTCTAGTCGTTGGATAACAAGATATTAAAATTTGCTTTCGACGTAATTTTTAGAATCCAATTTAGTAAATGAATAACGTCTACAGTTAGTAAAATCTAGTTTATGTGTTGGCAGAGTTTAAAAAAGTATATTTTGCAAATCAGTTGTATACAGTCCAAATAATATTTTTCCACTTATAAAAGAATTATCTCAGACACAAGATAACACAGATAAATATTTTAAGCAAATAAGATTTATACACGAGTGTAACGCATTTTTTATTTTTGTTCAATAAAATCATTACAAAATCATAGAAAAGTACACTTTGATTGTAAAACAAAAAGGATAACTATGTAAGTTTCATTTTAAGTATTCTTCACTTAATTATAACGCAGAGTTTGTAATAACAACAATAATAAAGGACAACTTATATAGTGCCGCTTAGATGGCATTTATATGTATTTAGAAAAATATTTTTGGTAAAAAAACCACAGAAATTTACCAATGAAAAATGAACAACCAAGAAACCTTCGTACTTCAAACTACGAAGAAAGACATAGTGACTCATTATCTTATCCTCACTCACACATTTGTTCACACATAAGAACGTGTGTGGTAAGATGTACGACTTAGGATGAGACAATGGCAGTTTGTGTGAATATAAATGTGTGGAGATCCGTCCAGCTGCTTACACCAAAATGAATATGGCATGATGGTATGTGTGTTGTTTGTCAAATTGATTGCAATTAATATTTTAATAGGTACATTAAATATTTTCCTAGCTACTTAAATTTTTAAAATGCAGAAAAAATATATAATGCTAAACCACGTAATAAAATGACGGAATACTCTTTATGAGACGCCCCCAGATTTTATCATTCGATAAACTCGTGGAAGCGTAGTGAAAGGCAAAGACGTCGCATTTTTTTCAGACGATCTCTCAAAATATGCTCTTATATCTGTGGCGTTATGGTAGAAGTTGATATATCCGTTTTTTGTCATTTTGTATTTATTCTCCCAATTTATAGAAAATACTCGTATTTCTCAGCATGTTGTGGCAAAACTTGGTGTGTGAGTCATTATTCAAACAAAATATATATTGTTTGGAAAAACTTAAAAAATGCTTATTTGTACTGATTTTAACGGCTTATCGAAGTTAATATTGCTTCTCCTGTAAACTAAGGTAAAACGGACATATCAACTTCTGCCATAATGCCACAGATATATTCTGGGAGAAGTTACGTTTTTTCTTGCTCTTACATGTCCATACGAACTCACAAAAAAATGAGTCAACCTTTTAGTTACATGTTTCATAATATTGAATAAAGTAGTGTATTTGCAGGCTACGGGTAAACAATTTTTAAAACATTGCAAATTATGACATGGTCGAATGTTATGGTCGAGCTTGTCTCAAAAATTAGACTTCTTTTTTCAAACAAAGCAAAAAGGTATTGCCGTGACTGACTATCGGCGTTGTGACGTCAACATACCCGCCAAGTCACTAATTCGGCAACCGATATTACTGTGTTTGTTGTGGGAAAGTTTTGCCCATAACATTTTCGATAAATTTATTGTATATCAGCAATTAAAGCATACCTGCTGAATTAAGTCAATAAAATATAGTTATTTTTTTTTCCACGTCTATTTTTTCCACTACTACACATCCTGTTCTCTCTATAACGCTTTTATACACACAAAAGCACCTTATTTGATACAGTAAAAGTGTAATTGATTCACTTGTAGGGGAATTGTATTGCACTCATTTTAGTAAAACAGAAACAAACCTAAAATTTATTACTGACGACGCAAGATTATATGTTCAAAATCATTTGTGGTTGATAAAACAATTCAGTTTTTTATTTTTTTCGGTATTCACAAGTAAAAGAACGTGCACAAATGAACATTTCGATAGATAATTTAAAATATTGATTTTGCAAAATTATTAATTAAAAAAATACCACCTTGTTCATAATCTAAGGTTTAATTTTTTAATGAAAATTTCAATAATTTTTGTTTTGAATGTAATATTTTTAAGGCAGAATGACACCACTAAATAAAAACACGAGAATACCTGATTTAAAAAATTTGCACAGAAATGATCAAGGTGATATTTTTTATTGATATTTTTGCAATAAATAAAAAACATGAGAAATGTGTTTTTGGATTGGATCCTTTATCCAACCAAAAATACATTTGAATATTTTCGTTAAAATATTCAACCATATACATGTTTTTTTTCAGTTTTTGTAGATGTTTATTTGATACAATTTTTCTTATATTTTTGTTTACATTACAAAACCTATAAAAATATTTTTAAATGGTTTTATTTAATTGTTATTGAAATATTAACATTTTTTTTTATTTAAACAATAATACTCGTAAAATATAACATCTATAATAACGATCACAATACCTATTTTTATTGCAGTATATTGCATAAGACTTTCAATTAACATCAAACAACCAGGCGGGTTTATTGCCATATGGCAATATCTTTTAACCAACCAGAAAGGTGTTAAACAAGTGAAATTCAGTTGGGTAGCGTAGCTGTGCCCTAGAGTTTACTTTTTTTAAGTGAATGAGCCATTGCACACCAGCAAACTCACCGACCACACCGCTGTACTAGATCTGATGATACATCGACTTTTTGAAAGAATAGATATGACCAAAGTCATAAGTATTTTTAAGCCCCAATAATACAATGCTAGGCGGAAAAAATGTTTGTGTCATTTGAGAAGGTTACCACAGCTCGGGGCTCGAACCGACGACTTTGCGAAGTTCAGTGCGTTACCGCACGGCCATGCACCTCTAATTTTTGTTTTGAAAATGTACATATTTTTAAACCCCTCTTTTGCTTTTTGTTTCAAAAAATTTATTTTACTACGTAACCTAACTAAATATTTTTTTTTTTCAGATACATTTTTGGCACGGTTCCGTAGAACAGCGCTACTCACACCATTGTCCTCTCGAAGTAATGAAAATGGGTTCCTTGACGAACGATAAACGAATTCCGTTATTGACTGTCGCATTAAAAAATATAATATATAATGTTCAAAATTATACTTTGTGTGTAAATAAAATGATATCTAGTGTTTCATTAGCATCATAAAAACGACATAAAATGACATTCAAATCGGATTTTTATCCTCTTAAACGCCCACCCAGAACTCTTCAAGTAGTAGATTGTTTAATATTCAAAAACATATTTTCCTCTTTTGTTTGGATAGCAGTATTCATATTTGTACAATATCGAGAAGCAAGTGGAATAAATTATGTGCCAAAAGAGAAACTTAGTAATTTAACTACATATAATAGTAACTATACAAATACTAAAGTCGAATTCTTAAATCTCACTAGGGATGATAATTTAAAATTATATCAACCGTGGAAAGATGTCTTTAGTAATACATTTAATAATTCAATACAACACGATATCGAATCATCGAGTAATTTACTTAAACTTTTCAATGTTTCTAAAATTATTAATACTGGGAATAAAAATTTAAGCAAAGTGAAATTAAAAGTCAACGAAACAACAGTAAAAAAAACTCATTCAGCATTCATTCATTCTAAAAAAGTTTTAAGCTCAAGTAATTATATGAACAGAACAACGAAAACTAATTTTCAGCAATATTTAAAGCTCACTGACAATTTTAACAATGATTCAAGTTCGAAATCGAATAACGCTACTGATGTATCGTTAAAATTTATTCGGAATATAGAAAAAGAACCTTTTAAAAGGTTGGATGGCAAAAGTCAAAAGAAATTAAACTTAATTGCCTTTGCCAATTGCCCAGAAAGCAACGACGGTTGTAACGACGCAAAACAAGTTGGCGTAGAACCAACTAAGAACATTTTTAATGAGAGTCTTAAAACTTCTGAAAGAGATTTACTATCAGCCGAAATAAATACTCTATCGGATTTTTATATTGATAGTGAAAATCGCACTGAGCTTAAGGAAATTAAAAATCCAATAAATATAAAACACTTCAAAGAAACAGATCGTACCAACTCAAAAATAAGGAATTTAGAGTTCAACGAAAATCAAACTCACTCTGAATCAAAACAAAAACTACTTAAAAATTATGAAAAATATTCCAACTCTTCCTTTTTGGCTAAAATCCGCAAACCACCATATTCAACATCTGAAAATATTATTTTTTACAACCAAGAAAAACTACATCAAAATTCAAGTATGGCTTTAAAAACGAAAACAAAGACGTATGAAGAAAATAAAGAGGTTGTTATTTCTAAAATAAAACGGAGCAATATTCATCCTCTCGAAGCCGCAAAACTTAAAGAAAATGAGGGTATTGTTAGTAACGATAACACTTTTAGTAAAAGAACAAGTAGAATTAAATCCGATAAAAATTTGAGCACATTGCTAAGCCCTCTCGATTTAACTCCACTCTTATCAAAAATAAAAAGTAAGGAAACAAATAAAAAACCAATCGGCGGATTTTTAAATCAAATTCATAGCTCTGTTGAAATAAAATTAGGTGCACAGTCTGATGATCTTACCAATATTTTGACGACACCTTCACCTTCACCTTCAGGTGAAATAAAACTAAGTGCACAGTCTGATGATCTTACCAATATTTTGAGGACACCTTCACCTTCAGGTGAAAACAATTCAACGACTGAAAAATCCATTGTAACTCTTGATGTTCCTCAAATAGCAGAAATATATAACAACCAAATGCATACAGAATCTGCAACAAAAAAGTCAGAAAATCTTAAAACAACTCAAGATATACAAATAAGTTCAAAAAACCCAACAACAAACATTTCTTATATCGAAAAGACAAATGATTCTGAAGAAATTACAACTGTAAGAAGCAAAGAAACAACAAGTCGTGATGATTTTGAATCATATTTAATTGAAGAGAATATTGATCCAAGACCACTTAAAGCCGAAAATTTGTATTTCAACGATTCAATTTTTTTATTAAACTGTTCAATGCAAAATGAAACCGCCAGTCAAGGTAAATCAACATCTCCAACCAGTTTTAATAAATGTAATTTAACGGATTCATTACCAAACAAGTTTTCTGAGATAAAACAATCTCAACCAAATGTATCTGGTGTTATTTTCTATTTCAATTCTAGCATCAGTGTACAGGAAATAAATCCTCAAAACACAACAGAGTTATACCAATTTGCTAATAATAAATCTTCGAGTACAAATATTATCAAAAGTTCCTTAGCTTCCTTTGAAAATGAATCATATTTTGATGAACTAAATAATACTGAATCAAATATTACGAATCCATATAATTTTTCTACTGAATCAAATGTCGATACATCCTCGTTCATGACTGTGAATATCAACGATAATATTACATTGAATGATAATGATATTACGTCAACAGAAGATATTTATTTCTATACAGAACCAATTCAAGAAAACTCAACCGATCCTGATATCACAAATTCATCATTTTCTATTTACACAACATTAATTCAAGATGAGACTAAACTTTCTCAGACGACGGCTGGTGAAAAAGTTTTTGCGGATAAATCTAATACGTTTAGTGATTCAAGTGTTAGTATCACAAATATTACAATGGAGACTATAACTACGCCACTTTCCAAGGTTTCGGTTTATGCTTTTACGCCGTTAAGTATAAATGGAGTGTTTAGTGAGATGCCTACAGATCTGATCGGGAGTGAAGGAAGTTCGACATCAAATGTGAAGGTTAATGAGGGTCTGAAATCTGACTCAGTGGAGCGTTTAAATAGTTCCTTGGGGATAAGTGGTGCAAACGCGAAGCAGGATAATGATACGTTGTGGCCAGTGAAACTGGCATCCGTTGTCGAGGGTGACATTATCCTAGGAGGACTCATGATGGTGAGTACATTTTCTTGTTTTTATCTTATTTCTCCTATTACACAGATGTTTTTTTCGAGTTTTATGATATTCATGAAAATCTAGAACACAAAAATTATATTAAATATTTCATAGAGGTGTCTAGAATTTCATATTAAGTGTTTTTTCTTTGACCCAAGAATAATTTACATCATTTATATTTATTTAAAATATCTATTGATATTTTCATAGCAAATAAATTTGGTTTTATTTTTTTATTGACCTTTTCATCACTGGTGGAAAAATATTTTCCAAAATAGAAAAATCACTAAATAAATTATGTACCTTTCAATAGAGAGTCCATCTGCTATTTATAAGTTTCTAACAAAAACTAATATTGTTTTGTATGACACTTGCATTGTCTACGTTTCAATCTGGCAAATTTATGGCTGTATGCCAACCAACCAAAAATATATTTAAGAAACTTTAAGAAAAAATCACTCGGGAATCATTTAATTATTCTAATCAACTTTATTTAGCAGAACTAAACAGTATTTAGTTGTTTTAAGAATCATATGAGTTTCTTCAGTCGCTTATAATTTAAATTCTAATTTTAATAATCAAACCGAATGAAAAAATTAAAGCTTAAAGGCAAAGTTCAACAAAAAAATTAAATGAATAAAATTCTAAAAAAAAAATAGCAGGAAAAATATACTAATGCTTCTTTGTTAAGCGGCTCAGTTATGCCCACACAGTATATTTATGAGTTCAATCCTCGTTTTATCTACCGAGATATAGAGGATTTCGTTATCAGAAAATTCATTCAACAAGTCATTCCGAGTGTAAATAGTGACGTTCTGATAGCTTATTTTGTGAATATGGTACCGAAAACGATATTTATTCACGATGGCAAAAATAATTGCCTGGAAATTAAACAAAAGTTTCTTAGTTAACAAAAGGCTCGCAATTATTCCTGTTAACATTTTTTATGCGAATAAACAGGTACGTTGATTATTTTTTATATTTAAGGAGAAATATTCAAGCATACATATTAAAAAAAACTGTGAAAGAGTGATCGTAAAATCCATACTACTTACAGTAAATGTTAAAAAAATATCTTATGGAATCGCTCAACGATAAGAGAGTTCTGAATTTTTCTTAGGTTTCATATAATTTAGCTGCACTCAAATCTACTGGAAACCAGTGAGTTACTCGTAGCCATTGATCTTATAACACCACCACCATCAAATACATAGGAGACTCTTATTACAAATCCTAAGCAGAATTACACATACTCTCAATATAAAAACCAAATGTTAGTTTATTGTTGAGCATGATACCATTGATCGAGTTGATACATAGGATGGGTTGACCATCAGTACATTAAGTACTGCTGTGTCACATCTCTTGAACACAACATAAGCTTACTTTTAGGAAAGTTGGTCTCACTTCACCTCCAGATACCTTTCAAATCGTTCTGGAACTCCATACAGTCTTAGAGAGATTCATTATTTTTTAGTACAATTTGAGTCATCGAAAAGCAGTTTTTTTAATACCTGATCGTTTGATCAGTATCGTTGATGAAAATTAAAAACAACGTTAGATCGAAGATTGAACTTAACGAAGCCACTTATTGTATTTTGTTTAGATAAAAAAAAATCATAAGAAACAAATTGTCGTATGTTAGACTAATAGTTTGTATGGATAAATAAGAAACTGCTTGAGTATCAAATTGTTTTATTTTTGTAAGTAAAATTCGATTATGTACTCTATCAAATACATTTGCAAGATCGTGATATGAGCAATTAACCTGAGAGTGTGCTAGAAACAACAGAAAGAAATTATTACATGTATAAGTGGTCTGTTTTTTTCCAAATTTAAAAATGAGCACTAAAAGTAAAACAAAATGGTAAATGTTATACGTAATTCTGATCTACAACAAAATTTTCTGATCAATAAGATATTGTATTTGCTTTTACGTTACATATATTATTTTATTTGATTACAAGCCTTCAAAATGGAATGTCAAGTAGACGAAAGTGAGCCTTTTCGACATCTCCTTCTGTTCGCGTTCAATCGAGGGAATAAAACTGTCAAAGCTGCTCGCGATATTTGCGAAGTGTACGATGAAGATGCTTTGAATGAAAGGACAGCTCGTCGATGGTTTTTGCGTTTCAAAAACGGTAATTTCGACCTAAAAGACATGGAGCGTTCCGGACGACCAGTGAAGTTCGATGAGGACCGCTTAAACCATATTATTCATGAAGATCCCCTTCAAGCCACCGTAGAATTGGCTGAGCAGATGAATTGTAGTCACATAACTGTATATCACCATCTTAAATCAATGGGAAAAGTCCAGAAGCTCAGCGCTTGGGTTCTACGTGTTTTGAGTGAAAACAACAAAAATCAACGTTCGACAATTTCTGCTGCTTTGCTCGCGCGTCGTCGAGCTACGCATGGCCACAAGCAAAGGTTCCTTTACCGCATCATTACTGGTGATGAAAAATGGTGCATTTGTGTGAATATGAAGAAACGGAAAGAATGGGTGAGTTATAGTTAATAAACAATGCCCAGAACGAAACAAAGCTTGCATCCGCGCAAGACGATGATTTGCATCTGGTCGGATCGGCAAGGTGTCATCCACTACGAGATACTTGAACGCAATCAGACAGTCAACGCGGAGCTATACATTCTGCAAATGCAGCGGCTGAACTCTGCAATTCAACAAAAAAGGCCGGATCGGCTATGTGGGGTTATTCTGCAACACGATAACGCCCGCCCTCATATCGCCAACATTACGAAAAATGCCATTCGAACGCTTGGTTGGAAAGTCTTGCCGCACTCTTCATATCCTCGCGTCGTCGGTTTCCACCTTTTACGGTTGCTTTCGAATAATTTGCGCGGCGTTTCCTTAAATAATGACGTCGAATTGCGGATATGGTTGGACGAATTTCTCGAGTCAAGACCGGATGGTTTTTATCACACAGGCATTGAAAAACTTGTAGAAAGTTGGCAAGAAGTTGTTAATAATGAAGGAGAATACATTGTTGACTAATTTGTAGTAATTTTTTTTGTGTCATCTTGTTCTCTTCATTTGAAAAAAGACGGACACAACTTATATTAACACTCAATACATTAATTGGATAACGTTTTTGGAGTATTTTACCGCGTGATTTGGAATTATCATCAACTACGCAGTAAAGAACCGCGAAAACCTCAAAACATATTTTAGTACCATAACGCTGGACTTAGTTTATTTGCCATGTAGAAAACTGAGCTACTCATCAACAATATGGGAACTATATCTACTCGTACATCGCACACAATCCACAAAGGTCTCGAGCAGTTTAGCGACAGATACATAAGTGTATGGCAAATAAGAGTAGTTTGTAACATCTTTCATAGGTCCACTTTTATGAGTGTGATTAAATTCCCTTTAAATTATCTCGGAAAAATACCTACTAGAAAAACTAAAGTGAAAATATAACTAAGGGGTGCTGACAAAGTCTCAACACATGATTTTATGAAAAATGTGAATATGTCATTCAGTTCAAACAGCGTAGTGTTCTTTGTTCTATTAATGAAAGTGTTTACCAAACTTTTATTTACAGTATCAGAAGAGTGGTGCGTATTCTATGAACGGACATAATATGTGTCTCCTCAAGTTTCAAATTAAAGGAAAAAAAATATTCACATGTAAACGACGAACAATTCCGTTATTTGGAAAGTTAAATGAGCCATCAGCACTTACCAGACTCACGTCCAAGAATTTGAAATCGATTACTTTCCGAATGCTTCCAAAAATGGATCAAGAAAATGAGCTATGTCGTTGCCAAGTTTAGACCCAGGTATAAACTTGGCAACGACATAGCTCATTTATTGGGGGAAGACGTACATTTAAAAAAAATCTTGCATTAGAACACGCTTCGTTCGTTGTGTTCAGGCTATTGGACTATTTAATTTCTATCTACGAGTAGTAATGTAAGCTTTCAAGGTACACTCTTCTTCCTTACGTCTAGATCTTGATCGATCACGATGTAATATTTGTGCGATAGGTTTGCGATGACAATACTTTTTGAAGGGGTCTTCATTCAGCCTTACATCATTTCATCATTATTCTGAATGGCCACATTGATGTAGTGGTGGCATACAATAGTTTTATATCCTTTAGTGACAGAACTGGCAAATTACTGGACTGTTTGAACTCCAGACCTCAGGCCGATTTATAAGTGCATTTAGTGTGTAGTGAGCTATTTTTTCCTTCCCCTGTAACGTTGTTCGTCGTTGCTGCCATCCTTTTTACATTCTAGTGCGTCCTCGTCGGAAGAGGAGTCCCTTTTGACAATTTTTCTTTTATTTTCTTTTTCACCATGTGACGTTGCGCTACAATGCATATCATAAAAAAATGATTTTGATCATCTTCTGTTGACCACGCACGCTGGATGGGAATTTATTATGTTTTACATAACAACGTGGGTGGGTATAAGATCAAACTGAATGATTAAATATTTAGTAAATAGGAAGAAAAATGTGCTGCTCTCAAGATCTTCATATGTCAGATGAAGACAAAGAAGTAATGGGGAAAAAATGTCATATAACTCTTGAAATTTAAATGTTTTAAAATTTCAGTACTGGATATACGCTAAGAATTATATGAGCGTGCATAATATTTTATATAATAACTTTTTTACTAGAAATATAGTATACCCAGTATATTTAACACTATCATAGAATTTCATTCAGATATAAAATTCTATAATGGTTACTGTGGTTCAAGAAAATAAAAACCATTCATAAAACTTTTCGATTATTTCTCATTTTAATTCAAGCAGACAACTTATATTTCTACGGAAAATTATACCTTAGACGAAGATTTTAATTATATTCAATCTTTTTGAAAAACTCTGTACACTAGGACTTCGAAAAACATGATATTTTCGTTTCGAAAATAAGTAACATTTTTACCATTTTTACCTTAAAGTAAGAAAAGATCTTATTTTTTTTTTGTTTTTAGAAGAGCATTCAGCTTTTAGAAGAGCATACGTTTAGTAAAGCAAGTTATTAAAATAAATTAAAGAAATATAAATAATTAACAATAATTAATGAAAAAAAAATTGAAACATTCAACACAACATTTATTTATATGAACAATAATATGGTCGATTTAAATATTTACCATGTGTTAAATAAAATTTGGAAAGTGCGTGAATAGAAAAAAAATTGAGGTGGTACAACGAGTACAAATTGTTATATAACTTATGCAAAATTACAATAAGAAAGATGATACATATTATCACAATAAACCAAGACTCAGAATGCCCAGAGCCATATATCTGGATCGCACAAAAAAAAACTTATAAATAATGTAAAAAAAAAGATATCATCAAACAATTTAAAATCGAATGTACTTACATCCGTATATAAAAATGGGTGATGTCATAGTAACAATGATTTTTTTAATAAATGTCATGGATAAGTTTAGTATTGTTAATATTGTCGTCTTCAAATAAGGAAATGATTGTCATATATAGTATGTGTAGTTCCGATTTATTTAAATAAATAAGAATGGATCCAACCGAAAGAAAAGCGCTGAATAAATGCGTAACTATTGGAAACAACAGCGTGAGAGGCAAACAGAGAAAGCCAATGCGTGTTGCGCTATATTACGCTCAGTCAATGCGAATTGTTCAATAAGTGCAACAATTGCAAGATACTGAAGGAGAAGCCATAAATTTCTATACTCTATACTAGGGTTTTCCACGGGTTACAGTTAGTATTATATACTCGTATGAGTTACTTACACAATACATATCAGCAAGGAAAGAATGAGAGGAAATTATGAGTCACGCCGTGGCCTGGTGCCGAATTCATAATTCAAACACCAAAAACTATAACAGGTTTGTCATCATCTTTATTCTACATCTTATGGCTGAACGTTGTAGTATTAATAAGAGACCAGTCTACTGTGCATAAGCTCACCATAGTTACATATCATCCCACAATTTCCCCGTTGGGGTAAGCAGAGAGGAGAAAGCGCCAGACTTTCATATCTCGACAAAAACGTTTTGCATCTTTCACATATATACATCTTCTTATACAGCTCCTTCGTTTTCTCCTGCTTCTCACATTACCTTCTTTCAAAATAAAATTTATTTGATCCAACCATATTTAAATTCCTTAGTCTTTCACTACATCACCTTCCACTCACATTTGAATTGTATATTTGTTTCGTAAGTATTTTGTCATTAGTTTTATGTGCATAAACTATCTCAGAATATTCTTCTTCATCTTACTCAACACATTTTCCTGAAGCTCACATTCATCCTCAATCACTTATTTCCGTATTCTATCGTACATCGTCACTCCATGTTTTCTTCTAAAAAGAGGCTTTCTACAACATTCATTCGGCAACTTTCAGTATTTTTCCTCGTCCACGTTTCACTCCCGTCCATCACAATGTTGGCACTAAAATACTATTATCATCGTAGCAGATCTAGATACTGTCCAGTTCGAATAAATATTCGAGTATTTTATCATCTGAGAAAATACAACATTAATTACAGAATTCCTCAACATCCTCTTTTATTATAATACTCACCCATACATCGCATTTACTTTACCTTTTACACTTTTCTATTACATTCTATGATTTACTCACGTATACTTTAGATGTATATATACACACATATGTACTTATCAACAATATTGTATTGTAATTAATGATGATTTTTTTATTCACTTTAACTTATAAAGTTCATCAACATTTACATTCACACATTTTTCATAAAAAACATGAAAAATCATTTTTTTTCAAAACCACACATGAACGCAATTTTTTAATATCCTATAGAATTGAAAAAAAATTATAATTTAAGTACGCTGCTTTATTTAAATATAAAATGCTTACAACAAATTTAAAAAATACTACGGAAATGCCGTTTTGAATTTTTTTAGGGCTAAAGCCACTCTTTATTGCAAAACGTGCATAAAGATAAAATCTTTGTGAAGTGTTATCTTGATAAATGGGAGTCATAAAGGTTTTTTCTATTATTGAGGTTTATTGAAAAAGTCTTCAAAAAATGGTATGAAAATTTATGTAGATAAATTCAAAGCGATAAAGATAAACGTTGACATAAAATTACAAATATACTTGATCTTGATAGAAAATATTGAAAAGTTTACACCTAAACTGTGGCGTGGGTATGAAATCTCTTTTTCAAGCATTTGTACAATAAAATAATAAGATTTACGAGTATCACAGGAAAGAGATTTTCTAAATACAAATTTGATTTATTTATTTATAAAGGGTCTTTCAAATTGAGTGATTTTTTTAATTCTTGGATAAAACGCAGATGGCGTCGTGAGCTTGCCTGGGTCTTGTGACATTTGAGAAGTGTAATGTATGACATTTATAAAAATGGAGTCGTATACAAAACAACAACGCGTTCAACTTGTTGAATTATTTTATGTATTGTAATCCCCAGAAACGGTGATGTTAATTGGCCACCAAGATCATGTGACTTGACACCTTTGAACTATTTTCTCTGGGGTTACGCGAAAAGCCAGGTCTATAAGAATGACCCCCAATCTAGTCCTGAGCTGAAGGATGAAATTATTCGCGTTATCGGTGAGCTAGAACCGCCATTATGTCAAAATGTCACCGAAAATTTTGACAAAAAAATGGACATCTGTGGAGCTACAAGAGGTGGACATTTGGCGGATATTGTTTTTTGTGTTTAAATGTCATACATTATACTTAAATGACCGATAAAAAGTTTTTTTGAAATCAAAGCAAATTGTGTGTTTTATTCAAGAATTAAAAAAAATAATAAAAACAACCGCTCAATTTGACAGACCCTTTAGATGACAAGAAATGTTATAACTACATCATTCATGAAAAAAACAACAGGTAATTAAGTGTATACACAAATTGTAAGGATCTGAGTTTGTTGCCTTTCATTTGTCGTGCCCCCAGTAAACTAGGCCTTTGCCTGTACCTTACTAAGGACATACACATATAACATGGAAAAATAAGTTGATGTTTTATTTTCCGATTGTTGACTATACAATACCTCGTTGCAAATTCTCATCAACTTGATAAACATTGAGACTCAATCACATGTATGTATCCCGCGTATCAAACCCCGCATATTTTATCATTCCACACAGATCAAAAAGTCCATTCCGCAATATCCCATACATAATCATAAAAAAATACACCCCATTCAAGAGTTCACATAAGCCTTTGCAATACTCGTATGTTATCCCTCCTGCAAGTCCAAGCACTCAAACTCCAGTCGCAATAACAACCACGCTCCGATTCACTACCTGATTTTTTTGTCCGCTTTTGCCTTTATTGAATTCGGCACGCCATTGTATTATGAAAGCCAAATAGGCATATTGCCTTTAAACCAAATATTTTATAACTCTAGGGATGGTGAAAATTTGATTTGTTACCCTAGGGATGGTCAACATATAATCAGCAGAAAAATAATGCTCATTGAAATGAGTTCCTTTATTTTTTTTCAAAGCGATAAGAATAATTTTGTCATAGTTCTAGTGTATGTGTTTTAGAATAGTCAAGTGTTTATGAACTATACACACATACATTTCATCACGCCATATGTCTTTTGGACAAAACAGAGATAACAAATATCTACACCTTCGTATCCGTACAATCAACTTTTACCTCATCCACACTCATTCATATATCTAATCATACATGCTATTTTGTTTTTTATACTTTTCACTCCGTCTCTAAACAAATCATTTAATTCATTTCTTGACTTACTTTTTCATCGAACGCCATTCGTTTCAGACAAATAAATTTTATTTAATGTCTTTCATAACTCATTTCCTGGATACGTCCAAATTCGTCTCAAGATATTTTCTTGATTCTACTTATAACAAACAGTTTACCTTAATCTGGATATTCTTACTCTGTTGTATTTAATGATAGACATTCTTCACGTATTTCTACCGAATTTTTTGGATATTTTACTCTCACAAACACATTTATGTGTACAATCATTTTTGAAGTTTTCACAATGAAAGTCTTTATCTAATCATTTTCGATAAAGATTTTAACTATGAAAACTTCAAAAACCGCCACATCCAACACCTTTTTTACCCTTTACACCATTTTTATTAATTGTAATATTTTTAATTTGTAAATAAAAGTGGGTTGTTGGGGAAATTTTGCTATCTAAACGACTCAAATTAAGTATATAAATTGCCCTTTGTTATACTTGTTATTAAAATGTTTTTTAGCAGCATTAACTACTCCAATGTAAATTTAAATTTTAACTCCAGAAAACCACTTCATTATATTTTTGTAAAATAGCAAAAAAAATTCTCTCTTGATATAAAGATCCTTTCTCTGATAGTTTTTAAGTTACTCGTCGAATTCATGAATCTAAAAACCATAACGAATTCTCAAAGGAAAACCATTATTTTCTTGAAAATTCCCATAAAATAAAATAAACGTAATAAAATATTTCCTTCTTAAATTGAACAAAATGAAAATGAATATTTATATGTTATTCTGAAAATTCCCATTGAGAGGAATCACTGTACTCAGAAGGCTAACCATTTTTTATTGTTTTAATTTCCTTTTCATTTGAAAAATTCAATTAATGCCCGTAAAATGAGGTCTTGTGAAAAAAAATATTAAGAAGTCCTTGGAATTTTTGCAAGTATTTTTTACAGCTTTTGACCTACTTTATTCCCCTTTCAGTAAAACTCGTCGAACCTCAGTAATAAAGAAGGTGATATTCTATTTAATGAAATTATTGTGCTCAGTTTTCTTACTTATAAATTAAGAAAAAATACGCTCAAAAGGGGGTATTATGATATATTTACAATATGATGCTGTATAAAAAAGGGATTTAAAAAAAGTGAAGTCAAGTTTATGTACGAAAATTGTATGGCCTGTTTAAAAAACTACAAGATTTCACAAATAACTGCTATTAAAAATGATTAAAATTTTATTTGCGTAGAAGCCAAGGAAAAACGTACGTTGATATATAAAATTAGCATGTTTATTGAAATAAGTGCATGTACGAGGCGTATCCAGAAAGTAAGTGTACTGAGGCTCTCACGACCGGATGGATTTTATTTTTCGACATGTTGGCTACACTTCCGTGTAGCCTGACCCTTCCCCTCCGCAAAGAGACCGGTTCGAGGTCAGTACGTTGAGAAGTGTCGACGCGACAACACGTTCCGTGAAAAATGTAAACCCAAACTACCGCCAAGTGCGAAATACGGGGCGTCATCCGTTATCTCGTTTGGAAGGGAAAACCTCCGGTTGAGGTTTATAATGAGGTGAAAACTGCATATGGTGATAAAGCTTTGAATCGTACGACTGTGTACAAGTGGTGTCGCGAGTTTAAAAACGGTCGTACGTCTGTGCATGATGATCAGAGGAGCGGAAGACCTTCAATTGTAACTGACGAAATTGACGAAATTGTTTTGGGACTGTCAAGGCATAATTTTAATTGAATATATGCCTCAAGGGGAGACCATCAACTCTGCAAGATACTGTGAGACCCTAAAAAAATTGCGGAGGGCGATTCAGAACAAGAGGAGAGGCATGCTGACAAAGGGAGTCTGCCTGCTGCACGACAATGCCAGACCACACACGGCCAACGCCACGAAAGAAACTGCTCGCCTCATTTAAATGGGATGTCCTGAACCATTCCGCGCATTCCCCTGACCTAGCACCTTCAGATTACTATTTCTTTACCTCCCTGAAGCTGCACATGGGTGGAAAAAGGTTTTCAACCGACGAGGAGATAAAGGAGGAGGTGGAGAAGTGGACGGAGGGGTTGGCGGGAAACTACTTCGAGGAAGGCATCAAAAAGTTGATACCCCGCTTCACCACCTGCATTGAGAGGAATGGCGACTATGTCGAAAAATAGCTTACATATGTACTACGGTAACCACGTAATTTTTTTGTTTAAATAAAAAAAAATTGTAACCTACAAAAATGCAGTACACTTACTTTCTGGACTTACCTAGTAGTTCATTGTGATGTTGTTTTACGCGACATATGATCTGGACTTTCTGAACGTACGAATAAATGTACTCGTATATATTAATATATACGAGTAACATATTTATCCATAAATACGAAATTTCTTTAGTTTATTTTCAAGTTTTTTTTTCCAAAATATAAACAGTATTAAACTCATAATATTTTGTATTCTGTGGTATTAAGGCAACCATTTTCTAAATCATAAAATTATCTCAAATTTCAATAATTTGCTGTTAATACCCAGCTGAGAGCTTAACAAGCAACCTCTCAGCACCTTTGTCTGGTGTCAGTGTCAGGATTTGTAGTGTGGATGTCAGGATCGTTAGGGCGTTAGCACTATAGGGAGAAGTTAGCCTTGGATCGAACACTACACCCGATTTCATCTGCTCTACAAAATTTTACTTTAAAATTGTACAGGAGTTGTAAATATTCGTTAAAAATTCAAATATTTTTGTATTGAGTCATCAACGGTAAATGTTTATTTACATAATTAAGTTATTTAAAAAATATTAAGTTAGTTTTTAATTCATTACAAAAGACAAATATTCCAAAAGTAATAACAAAACAGTTTTAGACAATTACAATAAAAACAAAAAAAGTGTATAATCGCAATAAAACAATTTTAAGAGC
>CATKWJ010000337.1:0-29300 GCA_949825065.1 Odontocerum albicorne | reverse complement strand
GATTTCCCTATACACGATTTTCGTTCCCTGTGACCATTGTGGTTCGGAAATATTAAATGGAAATTCGAATGTTCCACCAGAAGGAAATCTAACACTTTGTATTTGACCTTACTCCATCTATTTAACCCCTCAGAATAATATATACCATTAAAAAAAGAAGAGGGAATAGAGTACAATAAGATATTTTGAGAAAAAGATAGAAACCTGTCGTAAATCTCTTTCTGTACCTTATTTAAAAATTAAATTCAATATAAATGTTTATAATATGTCTTAGCAAATAAAATCTTATAAATGATTCGGTAGTATCCGTGATTTCAAACATCCACTTATAATTTTAATAAATAATTTTAATTTATAAATAAGCGATTTAATTTATAAATTACGATTTAAATTATTTTTCTGTCTCCCAAAATACCTTGTCGCACTGTACTCACCGTTCTTCTTCTTATGATGATGTGAAGTTCAAAATGTAGGCAGTATGACGTAACGTTTAGTAATTATTGGATCTACTGACGAAACATTGGAATTTTCTTTTATGTATTTTCGATCCGTGATTGGTCACGGTAATTGAACCGCGGAAAGCAAAATAGCGGTTTAAGGAAGTACTTCTATTTTCTAGAGATATCATAATAACATCATAGTAATATTATAAGTACGAGGCGTATCCAGAAAGTAAGTGTACTGAGGCTCTCACGACCGGATGAATTTTATTTTCGACATGTTGGCTACACTTCCGTGTAGCCTGACCCTTCCCCTCCGCAACGAGACTGGTTCGAGGTCAGTACGTTGAGAAGTGTCGACGCGACAACACGTTTCGTGAAAAATGTCAAACCGATCTCCCGCCATGTGCGAAATTTTGTAAAAAGGCAAGAGTTTTTGAGGCGCTGCAAACTCCATGGAGATGAATTTCTCCGCTCCATCGTTACTGGAGATGAAACTTGGTTGCACACTACACGCCTGAAACCAAAAGGCAGTCTCAACAGTGGCGTCACACCTCTTCACCCTCCGCCAAAAAGTTCAAAACCACAATTTCAGCCAAAAAAATCATGGCATCCGTGTTTTGGGACTGTCAAGGCATAATTTTAATTGAATATATGCCTCAAGGGGAGACCATCAACTCTGCAAGATACTGTGAGACCCTAAAAAAATTGCGAAGGGCGATTCAGAACAAGAGGAGAGGCATGCTGACAAAGGGAGTCTGCCTGCTGCATGACAATGCCAGACCACACACGGCCAACGCACGAAGGAACTGCTCGCCTCGTTTTAATGGGATATCCTGAACCATCCCGCGGATTCCCCTGACCTAGCACCTTCAGTTACTATCTCTTTACCTCCCTGAAGCTGTACATGGGTGGAAAAAGGTTTCAACCAACGAGGAGCTAAAGGAGGAGGTGGAGAAGTAGACGGAGGGTTGGACGGGAAACTACTTCGAGGAAGGCATCAAAAAGTTGATACTCCGCTTCACCACCTGCATTGAGAGGAATGGCGACTATGTCGAAAATAGCTTACATATAGTATGTACTACGGTAACCACGTAATTTTTTTGTTTAAATAAAAAAAATTGTAACCTACGAAAATTCAGTACACTTATTTTATGGATATGCCTCGTACAATAACAATCTTATAGAATATCATAACAAAAATCTAAAGGTCATCATAGCAACAATGTAAAGTTTATTATTTTATAAGCCAATAAGTCAATCTGAAGTAATTTTATTAAATATCTATGTAACATTCTAAGACCATAACCATCTTACCATATAGCTGTTCAAATAAATAACCACTTTGAATTTAATGAAAAACGTCGAGTAGATGTGTGAATATTTAGTATACAAATGTACTACGAAGTATTAGTGGACTTAAAACAATATGTGGCGAAAACAACAAGTAATATTCATTTGAAAACATCGCAGCATCGTATTATGGGATAAGATTTTAATTTTATCTTATGTGAATTGATGACTGTAAAACAATTTCTAGATGTTACTCATGAATACTAATGCTTATTGGAATTATATGAAACTGAATTAAATTTAACGTGGATTGAAGGACGTGGCTTTCGTACCATTATGTGAAACAGTCCAAGCAAGAAAGATCTTCAGGTTCTAAATTGGTAATTTCAGCTTAAAAGGTATATATATATACAGTGACCCACAATAAATTTCACTGTTGAAAAATTCATAATGAAAAGAAAGTTTATTTTATTAACAACTTAAATTACATAAACATAACTACAGATTGAGTATTTTTTTTTAAAACAGTATTATCGAATTCATCACCGCGTCGATTGAATTTATTTAATCTTGCGTGAAAAATTGAAGCACGCCACTGCATGATCTGCTGACGATTTTTACTATTTCAATTGCAGCGTAGTCATTAGATTATTTGCGTATAATCGACTTTTTAGGTAATTCTACAAAAAAATCACGTGGGGACAAATCAAGACTTCGTAATGGCCTCACGATGTGAAATTTTTCCTCTCGTGGAATCAGTTTTACGGGTGAACATCTTTTGAACCACTTCCAAAATATGATTGTATCTGTAACTCGTTAACATCTACATGTACCTCGAAAAAATGTGCAATTTACGTTTAAAAAAATCGCAGCATTTAAATCGCTTCCAATCGACTGTTATTGTTTGTCCTCGAGCGTTCTCAAAGAAATATGGGGCCGATGCTTCACAACGCTGACATAGCTGCTAATTACTCGTATATTAACTTGTGCGTAGTATCAGTGAAACAGTATCTGATGTTTCAGTCTTGGGTTTGAATCACTCCAATAACGGCCATTACGCTTGTTGACGAAGCCATTCACATGGAAAAGTATAAAAGAGTATGTTATTAAACCTAGAGAACAATTTAGTCGTGAAATTTAATCAAAATTAATAAACACTACCTCATTTAAATCCTAATGAGGTTGAATTTTATGAAGATGAAGTTTTAAATCACGCAATGAAATTCGGTGAAAGTTTGTACGTGACATCGCTAAGGTTGTATATTGCTTGCGGGTTAATAGGTTTGAATCGGGGCGCATAGACTTATGGACTTTCTTTAAACTTTTCTTTTTTCGAGAAGTCCGAGAGCTACTTTGGGATCCAGATTTTAGCGTGGAACCAATCTTTTCAAATCTTTAAACCCACTGTTTAATTACGTTGGTGCTCAGGCACTTTCTAACACTGTGATTGGTACTCAACTCGAAAGAATCATCTAACATTAGTTATGAATCGTTGTTTTCGTAAAAGTTAAGGAAGTAAAACGCACTTTTTTGTCCGTAAACTGACTCAAGGCAACTAAAATTACCAGAATCGATCAAGAGAATGAAACAAAAGTGCAGTTTTTTCTGGGTCACCCTGTACTTTGCAATCGACGGAAGTTCTTTATACAGTCCCAATTAAGCCAACAAACATTTTAAACATTCATGAAAATTTTAGAATATATTTTAAATTATGTTTTTGTCTACTCCGATCTCAGTAACATTTATTTGTTCAATATATGCGAGTAAGTAAAAGACAAAAAATATTTCATATTTTTAACCATTTTTATAGTTATTTACACTATACATAAAATGATTCGTTCCATTTCATTTACTGAAGGGGGAACTATCTCTCAATGTTTCCAAGTAAACCACATGAATATGCTCAAAACTGAAAATGTGGTCTGACAGACAACCAGCGAAACCTCGGTTTCGGACCGGGAGAATAAAATCAGTGACTGGGCATGCGGTAGTGATTAACCAAGTCCGTGTAAAAATTATGCATTTAGTTATTTTATCGTTTCATTTAGTTCACTCTTTAGATCTATCACACGCATTGATAGCTAGAATATAAGAGGAGTCTAACATCTACTCGTAAAAATCTAGAAGTGGTCGAGCGAGAGGTGATGAATTATTACATTTCAATACTTGAACTTAGCGAAAAACACCACCAAGACACGGGATATCAAATTACTCCCAATGGAACCATCGTGTACATCTGAAGTAAAAATGTACTATGTCAAGGCTGGTACTCAATTGGAAAAAAACATATCTGTCGAGGAGTGAAAATACGTATTTTTAAAACTCTGATATTTTTAATGTTGTATGCCTCAAAAACTTTGGTAATAAATGCCAAAGAGATCAACAATACTTTTTTGATGTATGGTGTAGGAGACGATTGATATATGGTGTAGGAGACGATTGATGTATGGTGTAGGAGACGATTGATGTATGGTGTAGGAGACGATTGATGTGTGGTGTAGGAGACGATTGATGTATGGTGTAGGAGACGATTGATGTATGGTGTAGGAGACGATTGATGTATGGTGTAGGAGACGATTGATGTGTGGTGTAGGAGACGATTGATGTATGGTGTAGGAAACGATTGATGTATGGTGTAGGAGACGATTGATGTGTGGGTTAGGAGACGATTGATGTGGGGTGTAGGAGACGATTGATGTATGGTGTAGGAGACGATTGATGTATGGTGTAGGAGACGATTGATGTATGGTGTAGGAGGCGATTGATGTATGGTGTAGGAGACGATTGATGTATGGTGTAGGAGACGATTGATGTATGGTGTAGGAGACGATTGGTGTATGGTGTAGGAGACGATTGATGTATGGTGTAGGAGACGATTGATGTATGGTGTAGGAAACGATTGATGTATGGTGTAGGAAATGATTGATGTATGGTGTAGGAGACGATTGATGTATGGTGTAGGAGACGATTGATGTATGGTGTAGGAGACGATTGATGTATGGTGTAGGAGACGATTGATGTATGGTGTAAGAGACGATTGATGTGTGGTGTAGGAGACGATTGATGTATGGTGTAGGAGACGATTGATGTATGGTGTAGGAGACGATTGATGTATGGTGTAGGAGACGATTGATGTGTGGGTTAGGAGACGATTGATGTGGGGTGTAGGAGACGATTGATGTATGGTGTAGGAGACGATTGATGTATGGTGTAGGAGACGATTGATGAGTATTTAATTGGTAGAACGACAAATAAAAGCTTTCGTATTAGAAGAACCTAACGTCTCAGAGATGCAATAAGGATTATGTATTCGAGGCATTATTTATTTCTTCATTTCGCTCAAGAAGTTCGTGGAAAGAATCATGGTCACTGGTAGTGTGGAAGGTCACAGTACCTTAAGTAGATCACTTATGCGTGAAGCGACCATGTAAAAAGTGGTACGGACCCGTCCTTGCCATTATGGACTACGGAATGCCGGAAAGACTGGAGAAAAGTATGCACAACATATAATGGATCCAGCGTGAGTCATATTCCTCAGAACTGAAGTTAAGACGGAAAAGATAAATATTTCAGTTGATTTTCACATTGTCACGTATGTTATCTTTGTCAACTCTCGCTCGACACGCAGCATCATACAATAATGTCTTCCCGTAAATGAATATCCTGCCATAATACGATTCAATTACACCAAATAACGCATTATAAAAACTCTTCACTCTGACTTCTTTCTGAATTCGAAACATTTGGTCAAAAATCACACATTAGGCACATGTGTGATTTTTCTAAATTTGGTGTACCTTCCATACGAGTACTACTTTCGTAGATTATTTTTGTTTATTTCGTAATTCATTCTTTATAAGCACTGCATCTTCTTTTTAAACCAATTCTTTCCATTTTTTACATGTAGACTTTGTTTCCATGTTGCTATGGAAACATAATCCTAATTAAAATCATGTATCAATCGACTCAGAACATTAAAAAAAAGGTCTTTTAGTATTGTGTACTATAGTTCGGAAATTCTAGGATGAGTAATTATCTGGATTTGGTATGTAACCTATTGATTTATTCAGACTCTCTAAAATTGGCCTTTAATATTGAAATGTTTACACAGGAAATCAATAAGTCTGATTAAACTCTGTTGAAATTCTTTTAATGAAAATAAATATTAGGAGATTTGAAGTACCACAGAATACGAAATGAAGTTGCTGAAGATATATGAACTAAAGATAGGATAAACTACTGAATAGGTACTGAATAGGATAACAAAGAACACTGAGAATGTTTGATCACGCTTAATGAAGAAATGCCAGAATAGCCAAATAAATTTTAATGGAGTGCGAGCCGTAGAAAACTGACACCTGTAGAAATCAAGTTTGATCAAGTGAATGAAATTTCTGAAACTGAAAAAGTACTTTGAAAAGACGTATGAATGCGCAGGAGACAAAATATGTAAGTCCGTTGCTGCCATTTCTTCATATTCAAAAATTATAGAAAGATACGCATGATAGTCTCACAGTAACGATAATTTTGAAAGATTAATTATTACAATTCTAATTATGAATTTTTAGGTTGTGCTGACCCTAACGCAGAAATAGTGGAGTGTCCAAATCCCTGTCCAGGAGGCACCTGCGAACAACCAGAGTTCTTTCCTTGTCGTATTAAATGCAAACCTCGCGGGTGTCAGTGCAAAAAGGGATTTGTTAAGGATGCTAATGGGAAATGCATTTTGCAGTCTGAGTGCCGTATGTATTTTCTGATTTTAATTATTTTTCTTGAAATTCATATCTATGATACACACTTTTATTGTTTAAAATACAATACTAACGAATTTCAGAAACAAGGGAGGAATTATTTTTAACACTTTTATCGTGCATCAATGAGTTTTTTGAGCATTTTGGCTATCGGAAATTAGAAGTCCTATTCTTAATTTAAAAAAACGTATAGATTCATTAGAATTTATCATATATCAAACGAAAATCCTATTCAGCATATTAGAATTAAACATAATGTTTAAACGCTAAAGTGTCAAATTCCAGATTTAAAAGGATTACCCTATGTTAAAAACTTTAATTTTAAAAATAGAAAACGGTATAAATTATTATTCGTAGATGGTATACCATAATATGGTATCTTTTTTCAAGTAAAGACACAATATTTTTTTTCTTATATTTCAATGCTTAATGGCATTTTTTTAAAGGATAAAATATTTATTGCACGGTTTTTCATTTTGAATTATATTTAATACTTTCCAAATCCGTGGTCCAGCTGGAAGGACACTTTATCACCAGCCAGGGGTTTACAGGTTTGATTATGTTGTCCTTTTTCATACACTCTTCAAATTTCAAATTTTCATGTATGATCCGAAAAGTGATTTCTTATTTAAGGTCAAATTGAAACATACAATTTATAAATTTGTTTTAACTTTATTCTGTAATATATACATCACTTTGTTCCACTGCCTTTCGCCATGTTTCGGGTTACATAAAAATCTCATCCTCCCAGAAGCATATTTTTGGACAAAGAACTGCTCCAGGTATTTTTTTAAAGAAAGGACGTTCTCGCCCTTAAGAGAATTCTATAGGGATCCGAATAAATGGCATTCGACAGATGCTAGTTTCGGTGAATAACAAGATTATCCTACCTTTTTAATAAAATTCAGCATTTCTTTTAAGAAGTTCGTTCTTTCATTACAATAAAAAATCAACATACAATATATTTTTGCGATATATAGTTATGCTGAACTCAAGTGACCAAGTTTCAAAATCCAAACTATACAGTGAGACAGACCATCTTACTATTAAAAAATATGTGTTACTTTATATGTATTTAAAAATTATACAGCTATGTAATTCATGAAAACGAAGACTTACGAGATAAAAATCACAAAAAAACATATGTACGAGTATTATAAAGATCAAAAATTTAATATTACTTGCCAACTGAAATATTCGTGAGAATTCCAAACGAAATTAAAAAGTTTCGGCAAACACGATGAAGATAGCAAAAAAATATTTGATAATCCCGATGTCATATATTTCAACAGCTCCCCTCTGTTCAAGTGATGAGGTAATAAACTCCTGCCCTGCTTACTGCACCTTCGAAAATACCTGTGATGAACTATTTGGCTTCATCAGAGACTGTCCGCCACCTCCTCTAGACTACCAATGCACTCCCAGGTGTGATTGCAAACCAGAACTTGTCAGAATCAATGAATCGTGCGTAGAACCCTCCAAATGTGCGTAGCACTGTTTTTTTATACAATTTTACACATAAATTAAATTGATTGTAAGGAGAACCAAGGAAGGATAAATTCAGGATGATTAAAAGCACTTTGTAATAATTTGGCCACGTTGAACGAATAAACTAATAAAGATTGACGAAGGTATTTAACAGAGGAAGGCAAGGTTAACAAAAACTAGAAAAAGTAATTTTAGAATAAAACTCGATCCAGCCACACTTTTTCACGCACACGTGCGCTTCTGACTTGTAAATTCCCTTAGTCTTTCTTTCGTGATTCATTCTCTCCCACGTCCAAATATTCCTAGCGCTCCTTCAGTCATCTAACTTACAAAATCCATTATCTATGCATTCATTTCTGATGTCGTAATTTCCCATTCTTTAACACACCTCCACAGCATTATTTTTTTTATCCCTCCTTTGGTAAGTCCAAGTTTCACTACCATACGCCATAAAACATAATATAGAATAAAAAATACTAAAGAAGTCAAATGTACAGTTCCCATCACATACGACCATACGAGTTTCCAGAAAAATAAATAAAAATACGAAAATACTTTCTTTATAATCAAGAATACCCTTTAGCTTTCATGAGATATTCTTAGTACAAATGATTCACAGCAGTACGACAGGTGAATAAAAAAGGTCATTTAAGGCAATGTTATAAGGAGTTTTAAAAATGGTGAGTTTATTCATAGAAATGTTAAAATTTCAGTTTCTTTATATACTCGTTTGAATGTCAGGTTGTGAAGATCCAAATGCAGAACTAGTGGGCTGCCCAAACCCTTGTCCAGGAGGTACCTGTGAGCAGCCAAAATTTGCTCCTTGTCAGGTGCAATGTAGGATCCGAGGGTGTCAGTGCAAGAAGGATTATGTAAAGGGGCCAAATGGGAAATGCGTTTTATTTTCATCCTGTCGTAAGTACAATATTTGATGATTTTCTCTTAACACGCTAAGAAATAACATGATCGAATTATCAAAACGTGTCTATGATTTTATATTAAGTACCTGCATGATTTCATAATTGTGATTTTGTGATTTTATATTACACACCTCTATAATTTCGTTAAAAGTGCATGTATGATTTATATGAAGTGCTTCTATGATTTCGTATAAAGCGCCTTTTAATTTCTTATAAAGTAGCTCTATAGTTTTAAATTAAGTGCCTCTATGTCCCTATGATTCAACTAACATTTTATTCTTATTTCAAATGGTGTTATTTGTAAATATAAAAATGACTCAAATTAAAAAATATATTGACATTATTAAATTACTAACCGGCTTGAACTTAAATATATTGGTCACATGCAAAAAGAAAAGCTTTTACAAGATTCAAAATTAAACATCAAGGTAATCTGAAAAGTAAGAATTAAAATAATACGTATCTGCAACCATAGGTCATATTGAAATCCGAAAAAATGGCAAGAAACTAATCATTTGTACTGCAAATTACCTAGGAGTATGATCAAATTAAAAATAATAAACTCATTTTTCGTAAAATAATAAAACAACATATAAAATAACAATGATTACACATGTTATTTCAACAGCATCGATCTGCGCAACAAACGAGATTTTAAACCCTTGCCCGGCCTACTGTACCTTTGACAAAACTTGCGACGAATTGATATCTGGTATTATCAGGGACTGCGCACGACCTCCCCCAGACTACCAGTGCTTTCCAAGGTGTGACTGCAAGCCAGACTTTGTAAGGATTAATGGATCTTGCGAGGAACGCTCTAAATGTAAGGAATTGACATTGTTCGCTTTTTATGTGTTTTTCTGATTTTATTAAGAACATGGTTAACAATAATGACGAGTGAATTTGGAGCAAGCAGAGTGACATTTGTATCTCTGTTATTGCTTTTTATATTAATGGATTTCATTTTGTTTGCTGTTTATATATTGATATGATGTAACAATTAAAGTATATTTTTTATATTTTTATGTTTTAAATTATTGTTTTAAAAATTAAATACAAAGTAAATTTGCTAAATGATTATTTAGGAAGAAAACTATTTCCTTTTTTAATGTTCAATCATAATTTATTAAAAGTAACTGATTTCAGAAATCAATAATTTTTATTTAGGGATTCTGAAGATTTAGAAGGAGTTCATTTAAAGTTAGCTTCACAGAAATAAAGGAAGATGAAGAGCTGCTTAAGACAGTTCTAGATGGAGAAGAATAGATCAAAGTTAGCTTCACAGAAATAAAGGAAGATGAAGAGCTGTTTAAGACAGTTCTTGATGGAGAAGAATAGATCAAAGATGTCGAATGAATCTGATATGGTACATATAAAAAACGGAAATTAAATAATCACAAATCCTCTAAATTAAGTAAAAATGGTTTTTGTTAATATTTTTAAGATGTTACTTCCATCGGATGGAATATATCACTGTGATAGTTTTTTTTTAAATTAAAAACGACGCAGACAAAATGGTAAGTAACAATGGAAATCGTTTGCGAACAAAGAACCAAAAGACAGAAAGTCTTCCTTTCCCTCTATTTTCCATTGTAAATTAATAAAAAAGTGAAGGAATACCATTATTGTAGTTTTTTATTTTGAGTTCAAAGTATGTTATATCAATATTTTTTCTCTGAATTTTAATGTTGATTTATCTTTAAACAGGTTGCCCCGATCCTAACTCGGAGTTTAAGAGCTGTCCTAACCCCTGCCCGGGAGGCACATGTGTGCAGCCAACCTTCTCTCCTTGCAGACGGGCATGTCCCAAGTTCGGTTGCCAGTGCAAGACTGGATATGTTAAAAATAATGACGGAGCTTGTATTTTACTTTCCCAATGTCGTAAGTCTTTCAAAATGCTAGCAAGGGTCTTATACATGCGTAGGAAGGATACATGCGTAACAAAATGTTAAATGCGTAGCAAGGGTATTTTACAAGCGTGGACAAAACGCCAAATCTTTTATTTTTCATACAAAGTGTAAGCTATGTGATGAATGGGAATAAGATGGAAGCCCAATAGCTCAAAGTAAAGTCAGTATTTTTATGTGTTTTTTAGGTAAATCATAAATTACAGCATTTCTTTATTATCATTTTTTCTTAAGTGTGTTTCTTAACACGGTTACCTGAAAAGTATATATTTATGATGCACTTAATTGATAACATACTTAATAAATTTTTGAATTTCAACAGCTCCGCTCTGTTCAAGTAATGAGATAAGAAACTTCTGCCCCGCCTACTGCACCTTCGATAAGACCTGTGATGAAATATTCGGCTTCATCAGAGACTGCCCACGGCCTCCTCCGGACTACCAATGTACTCCCAGGTGCGATTGCAAACCAGAACTTGTCAGAATCAATGGATCTTGCGTAGAACCCTCTAAATGTGAGTAGGACTATCTCATTTAGAATATTTTGAGAAATATTGTGAGAATAAAAATACTGACACACACGGCCAGTCCAGAACAACAGAGATTCAAAAAACATTGTTCGCCACTGATGCATTCATAGCTTTCATAAAGATCATAGAAAAATATTGATGAGTTCATTGAAAGGAATGCTTGGGATGACGATTTACTCGCATGACAGTTACAAGATAAAAAAGTAAAAATGATGTGAACGAAGGACTGATATAGCAAGCAAAATGATGTAAATCAATATGACATAATTAGTGCGAATCAATGAAAAAAGACTGCCAAACTATTTAGCAGTGTGACTACCAGTAAAAAGCTTGAAAAAGTAAAACCAGAAAAAAGTGTGGCTAAACCGACTGAATGGAATTTTGAAAGTGGGATGTATGAAAAGTGCGAGAAAAATAAAAAAAAATGGAAAGTGTGAAAATGTTCCTCGTGATTAAAAAGTTCAACGCTCTGCCCTCCATACATGACACGATAGAAATATGTCGTGGTGAGTCGTATGAGAAGATAACAAAATTTTATTAATGTTATCAATGGATACTTCATTGGCAAAGTCTTTTCACGTGCAAAATCTTAGATAAATTTAAAAAAAAAACATTTCCTCCCTTTATCAAAGCGACGTAGGAAATAAAAAGCGTAGGGTACCCCATATTAGAAATAGATAGAAAATTCTCAAAAAAAGTATCCTTTACCACATACATAGCTGAAGGATTTAATAATCCTGGAGTTGGGCTATATTACAGTTAAGATAGATGGACGATACGTTCCTAAATGTTATTTTTCATGCTAGCGAGGCCATAATTCAGCAAAAAGCAAAAACAAGTCTTCAAAGAAAACTAGATGTGTTACGAGTACATTTGACGTTTATCATAACAGAGATACACTATTAAATGTTATGGTAGTGTGGGCGGAGAATGACGAGGAATTACAGAGTCTGATTGTATGAGAAGATGTACGAAAAGCAAATTGTATGAAAAGTAAATAGTATAAGATATATTAAAAAGAATTCAAGAATGAATGTTGCATATCCAAATTCATGGTGATAGAAAGGAAAAGTAAATGCGATAGATATAGATGAGTATAGAAAGTTTAGAAAAAATGGAGAACGATTTAACTCTACTATAATTGACATATTAAAAATATCACAAAATAAAAAAATCACATATCCACGTTGAGTGTATAGAAAGGTGGTGACTGGCAATTATGTTGGGCTTTTTTCTGCAACTGCATTTATTTAGAAAAATGTATGTGGTAGGAAAACCTTACAAAAGTTACTTCGGGAAGACGAATTTCAAATAAACTTTTTTAAATCTTCGATATGTAACATAATAGTAACACTTGCTCTAGGCGGAGTTTAACTACGTAGTTTTCATATAAAATCTTAATTTTTCATAAGATTTCAAGTGCTTCCTAAAACTAAATATGGAGCCTATATCTCTAATAAATAGAGGTAAACCATTCGACCCAACAGGACCAGAAACGGCAAAAGCCTTGTCATAATACGCCACCTTATTGGATCGACTTGCGACAGACAATTTATTTAATGGAGATGGAATTAAACTAATAATTTTACTCCTCTAAACAGCAACATTTTTCAGACAAAAGTTCGAAAGATATATTAAGAACTTGAATACAAAGGGACAAAGTTTAAAATCAAAACGTTCATGACGCTTGAGCCAGTGCAGATTTTTAAGAAGTGGATTAAAATTATGACTATCAAATATCAGCCTAGCAGCTGCATTGAAAGCAAACAGTGTAGAAATTCTCAAATCTAGACGCAACATGACTCGTTTGTTACGTTCGCATTAAGAAGAATTTTTACTTTGGAAGAAATCAACGTACAAATTTTAACATTCTCAGCTTATAGAAGCCTAAATAATTTGTATAACATAGTTACCTATTAAAAGAGAGTTAACTGTCAACATTAACACCAAGAAATATTCTGCTAAGGTTAAAAAATATATAATACTAAAACCCATGACTGGAAAACAAAAAAAATCCATATAAATTCCTGATAATTATGAATATCCTTTGACTGATAAAATTTCACCGTTCTTAGAATATTCTCACAAACTTTAAAAAACCAATTTAAATTCGTCAAACCAGAAGATAAGTATACGTGAACAAACGATGCACAGTTGTATATACAAAAAATAAAGGTGCTTTGAGTCAATGCTCAGATTAAGAGTTTAAACATTTTAAGTTAATTTATTACAAAAATTGAACTATCAGTTTTTGTATCTGCTCCTTTAAATATCAGGTAGTGAAGATCCAAATGCAGCTGTTGTGAGTTTATTCATTGAAATGTTAAAATTTAAGTTTCTCTTTTCGTAAATCCAAGTTTCACTACCATACGCCATAAAACATAATGTAGAACTAACCGGCCTGAACCCATCACATACGACCATACGAGTTTCCAGAAAAATAAATAAAAATACGAAAATACTTTCTTTATAATCAAGAATACCCTTTAGCTTTCATGAGATATTCTTAGTACAAATGATTCACAGCGGTACGAGAGGTGAATAAAAAAGGTTCTTCAAGGCAATGCTATAAGGAGTTTTAAAAATCGTGAGTTTATTCATAGAAATGTTAAAATTTCAGTTTCTTTATATACGCGTTTGAATATCAGGTTGTGAAGATCCCAATGCAGAACTAGTGGGCTGCCCAAACCCTTGTCCCGGGGGTACCTGTGAGCAGCCGACATTTGCTCCCTGTCTGCGGCCATGCAGAATCAGAGGGTGTCAGTGCAAGAAGGATTATGTCAAAGGGCCAAATGGGAAATGTATTTTATTGTCATCCTGTCGTAAGTTAAATATTTGTTAATATGCTCTTTACACACCATGATGTTACATATTTCAAGTACAAAAACGAATTTAATGCATTCATGTTACGCGTCTCTATGATTTCATATATATTTACTCAACGGTTTCATGCAAAATGTGTCCATAATTTCTTATGAAATGCTTCTATTATTTCATACAAAGTGCCTCTATATGCTCATATTACGTATTCTTCTAATTCAACCAGTGATACAATCTACACGTTTGAATATACGAGTTTTGACCGGCATTTGGTTTTAATTTCAAATGGTATAATTTTCAAATATAATATTGACTCAAGGTCTCATTCTGCGAAAAATAAGATATATCGTATTTTACTTTAATTGATAAAACATACAATAAAAGGTATTTTTTTGTGCAAAATAAAATATCTAGTAGACCTGATTTTTTTAATAAGTGTATGTAATCAAAAGAAATATTGAAATAAGTTTTTTTTAAAGTAAGTTCTCAGACAGAAAATCTTTATTGTAAGATAAGTAAAATTATTTGTCAAACTAAATAAATAAACAAAAGAGAAAAATGACCTTGTTACATTAAAAATTAGATAAGCTGGAATTTAATCAGTTATTGAAAAACTTAGCGTACATCCAACTCTTAGACATAACTAAGTATAATTCTTTTTTGACTTGTATTAAATTTCTTAGATTGGACAAAGATGAATGTTGGTGAAATCTTTCAAAATATACTACAGACAATTAAAGATTTCCCATACAATACATTCCCCATACTAATACAAAGAGATATCATCGTTAGAAAAAAATTAAGTAATATCCATGGAAAAGAAGTCGTAGGCAACATTTGAGTACATATATTAAATTTTTTATCAAGTACATGATTTATTTAATTGTATTACCTAAATATAAAATGATGAGGTACTTGAATAAAAATATTACATTATGAACTTTTAAATTCGTATAATATTTTGTTTAATTCCGCTAAATTTAATAATAAAAATCGTGTATTTCATGTAAAACACATGTTCCAAATTCAAATTGGTTTATTTTAGAAAAAGAAGAATAATAATGTGTATTTGAAGTATATTTAAATGAGTCCGAGTTTTTTATGTTAATTTGCAGCTATTTATGCATACTGAATATTTTTCGTGAATGTTTTTTTTTCTATCACAAATTTGAGTTGCGAAGTGTAAGTATTGTTAATACTTATTATTGTAATTCAAAACGATAACCAATATTTTTTTTTATGTTTTATTTACGAGTACAATATTTCATGAAATGGTTTCATTATAAGAATTTAAAAATACTGTGTTATTCTAATACGATTGAAAGTAACAAATGGCAGACTTCAATGATCTAGTTGAGACATTAAATTTGATATTCACTCGGGGGGTTAACGTTCATTTTCCTATGGTACCCGAAAAAAAGGGATCTCAATCTTGAAAAATAATTCATCCAGTAACAATACTTACATGCGCTAGACATGTGCGAGTGGTATTGCGCTAGACAACGAGGTTCCTACCTACTCTAGTAGTTCTAAATCCAAGCGTTCGAATAATGGGGCCGAATATGTTTTTCAATGTCTTTCAATGTGTCCGAATCACTAATTCCGATAAGGTGGAGAATAAAATAAATCGCCCTTGAAATACTCTTTCTCTATAAATATTTCATTTTGTTCGGCATATCTATACTTTTTTTATAATATTTCAGCCAATCGACAGTGTCCTGTGAATGAGGTTCTAAACCCCTGCCCAGCATATTGTACCTTTGACAAGACATGCGAAGAGTTGATATTAGGCATTATTCGAGACTGCGCTCAACCCCCTCCGGACTACCAATGTACTCCCAGGTGTGAGTGCAAGGAAGGTCTAGTTAGGATTAATGGAAGCTGCGTGGAACGTTCGAATTGTATGTATATTTTTTTAACCACATATTTTTGTAACAGGATATCAGAAAGTCGTTTGAT
This sequence comes from Odontocerum albicorne, assembly GCA_949825065.1. Taxonomy (NCBI): domain Eukaryota; kingdom Metazoa; phylum Arthropoda; class Insecta; order Trichoptera; family Odontoceridae; genus Odontocerum; species Odontocerum albicorne. The sequence continues at coordinate 13,193 of CATKWJ010000337.1, read as the reverse complement.
TCCCTTTTTTGACACTAATATCACCAAATACCAGAAGCGTCGAAAATGGTAAGAAAGCGTTAAAATTTAAGAATTAATTTTAAAAAGGAATCGTTTTTAAAGTAAAAGTGTTTACTTTTTTCTTATTAAAGCTTACAACCGCGTGATAAGAGGCAATCGATTCAAAATATTAAACGACTATTGTGTTGGATGTTAATCAATATGTGCTAGTATGTTCTTATACGATGAAAATAGAGTATGTATCAGAGTAAACCTTCCTTTAGTGAGTTATTAAATATTAAAAAAAAAAAGGATTTAGCAAGGATGTGCTACGAGCATGTCACTCTGGTGGTTTTATATTTATATAGATTCATGTGTGAAAAAAGGAAGGTAATGGGTAGCATATTAACGTTGAATTGGAATTCGTGTGAATTGTTGTACGCTGATGACATAATAGTACTGGCGGGGAATAAGATGAATCACAGAGGCCTATGAGTAAATTGTATGAGGGATGTAAAGAAAAAGATCTAAGCAACGATGTTGGGATATCCACAGTCAGGGTGATAGAAGTGTGAAAGGAAAGTAAATGCAATATTAATGGGTGAGGAAGGAAATGTTAGTCAGTTGATTTTTTTTATTAACGTAGTATTTATCAGATGATGGAATAGTTACGAGGGATATTAAACGGCATGTAGCGATAGGAAACAAAGTATGTAAAAAGCACTTACACATATAACCTCAAACCGGATATCTTCAAAATCTGCAAAAAAGGTAGTCCATAACAATATTTTGATAGAAACTTTGATATATGGGAGTGAACTGTTGACGTGAAAAAAACCGGAAAAGAGGTCAATAAATCCTTTGAGAATGCGTGCACAAAAATACAATACATAAGGTGATAATGTATGGTAGAATATGGAATGAAGTGATGAGGGGTGAATTTCAACAAAAGGCTTGAGTTGAGCGAAATGAATAATAGCACCCTGTAATGGTTTGGGCATGTGGAACGAATGAATGAGGAAATACTGAAAAAACAATTATATAGTGCAATTTTTAGTGGAAGACGGGATAGAGAAAGATCAAGAAAGGTATGGTTAAAACAAATTAATTACATTTTGAAACAAGGAAATGTAAGGAGGAAGAGGCGAAATATGTGTGTGGAGATAGGAAAGTCTGGAATTCTGGCAACTCCAACATGAAAACGGTGAGATAGTATGTACTCGTATATACCTGTAACAAAGTACAAATAATTTGATTTTATTTTCCTAGGCGTTAGTATCATTGCATACCAAAAGCGTTGAAAACTTTAAAAAATCATTAAAATTTTACATTTAGTTAAAAAAAAGGAATAATTTATAAAATAAAAGTGTTTGCCTTTTTCGTGTAAAATGCTAGGGGTATTCGACTGTAAAACTTATTCAAAGTTAAATGCATCAATGGAACGGTAAGAAATCTCAAAACCAAAAAAAAAAATGTATTAATGTTTCAAAAACACTGCAATAAAATTAAAAACTTGATAAATGTAATTAGGTATGTATAATATGTGTAAAAATTTATATACTCGCATATAAACACATTTCGTTAAAGCGGTGTGCAGGTTGCGATATCCCCAGTGCGCAGGTTGATTAAAAATGGGTATTTATAGTCACAGGAAATCCATAAAACTGTATTTTGATATTAGGCTGGTGTATTAGATATGACGAATAAAAGCACTCTGAAATGGTTTGGCATGTAGAGCAAATTGATTAGGAAAGGCTAAAAAACCAAATTGATTTTACAAAATATGAGTTAAAGAAGTGAAAGAGGAAGCCCATGGTAAATATGTTGGAATCAAGTGAATGATACAAACACACATCCTGTAATAAAAATGTACTACCTTACCATGTATGTGTATAAACATTTCCATACTGTATTGTTATCAATAAACATATTAATGTATTTTAATTTTATGTATATGTATCATTTTGAAAAAGTTAGAGAAATATTCGTACGTATTTATTGAATCTCAATTGGATTAACTGCTTACTTACTATCATTTATATTTGAATTAATGTGTATAAGGGTGTTGGCTGAAAACCCTCTGTTGTCTTTTTGGCCGAAATCGCCCTCTATTGAAGAGAATTTATCTTGACTAGGGGGATAGCTTTGATAACTTATCTCTTAAACATTGTTTCTTTCCCATTTCCTTTAAATATCTGTGTACTTCAGGGTATGTATATGTGTATTTACATACTGTGTGGCTATCAATAAACATTTATTTATTTATTAAAAAAAATTAAGAATGAAACGTAAAAAGTCTAAGAAATTGTAGAAGATGTGCAAGATGTATTCGATGTAAATAAAATATGTGTAGTGGTAGGAAAGCCTGGCGCTGTCTTCTCTACCTGCCCAGACTAAACTAATTATCTACCTACCTGGACAACTAAACTACTTATCCTCCTACCCCGACTAAACTACTCATCTACTACTTTATCTACCCAGACTACTAAACTACTTTCCTACTTACCCGCACTAAACTTCTCTTCTATTTATTCACCTATTTAGACTACGTAACTACTTCTCTAGCTACCCGGACTAAATTACTAAAGTACTCAATTGTATGTGTGCATTGCTGCGCTGATGTGCGCTGGTTTATAATGAAACAACTATCTGCCAAGACTTAGAGACTGCCAAAACTGAAACTCCGTCTATCGTAAATGATTGATCAACTTGAAAGATAAAACATAATTTAGCCCGGTTCCATGGTCATTTTGCTGATTCCATTAACATCCACTTTAATTAATACTGTCACAACTTGAACTGTCTCTGAATTCTACTCATAAAATAAATACTTTGTTTTGAGTTCGGCATTCGGGCATTGACTCTCAACATCTGGCGAGGATAGGGGCTGTAATAAATTAGACAAATGTGCTGGATGTTTGTGTGTGAGATTGTTTATTTGGGAAATATTTTCACAAATAATGGTGAAGTTTATAACATCCTACTCACGAAACAGTTCAACTGAATATTAGTTGTTCCGCAAGTAAAATTTATTTAAAATAATTCCTTGTGATAAATAAGAGATTAATATGTTCATCATTTTTCTTTGACATTGAAAAAACGTTTGATACAGATAAAATATGGACATTTATGGAAGCATTATAATATTAGGCTATCGCGACTACTGATAAATATTTATAGCATAAAAAAAGTATTTAAAATAATGTCAAAATAACTGTCAAACTTGACGAGACAAAAAAAAACAAATCAATAAACATGGACCAATGTATGGGATAGGGGAACACCATATCTCCAAAACGCTCTTTAAAAAATACTTTTCCAGTTAATGTTACAAAATCTAGAGAATTTTATAACACTTAAATATAATTTTATGGACATACTTTTCTTCCCAATAGATCTCAAAAGTTATGTTTGACAGATACTAAGTGCTAGTACAATAGATTTGGATTTAAAAAACCTCAAATTTAAACTAGTTTAGGACCTACCAAGAATAGCTGTTAACAAACAATAATTTAAACCAATCGTTTTTCATCTTTATCATAACCATCACACCATGTCTCTACTGAGGTAAGCAAAAAAAAACTCCCTGTAATTATATACTGTCATACATATTTCACTTACGCCACTTCCATACATTTTGAATAAATAACACCCTTCTTCTAACACCTTTCCATCTCTCCTCTTTCACAGTTTGATTAATTTGGTTGAATTACATTTTTTAATTGTACGAGTGATTGTTGTTGAATTTCTGGTATCTTATAAAATGTTCAATTACATGTATGCGAGTATAACATTGCGCAGATATGCGTTTGGCTATTTGTTTAGAATATTGCCATTTTGAATCGCGATGAAACGAACATTTACCCTAAATATTTATGGGCATAGAAACCTTAGATGTTTATAAACTGCTGTTATATTAATTGAAAAAAACTATTTTATTTTAGGTTGTCGCGATCCGAACTCAGAGTTTAGGAGTTGTCCCAACCCCTGCCCTGGAGGAACCTGCATTCAACCAAGATTTTCTCTTTGTAGACGTCGATGTAGACAGTTTGGTTGTCAATGTAAAACAGGATATGTCAAAAATACTAACGAAATTTGTATTTTGCTTTCACAATGCAGTAAGTAATTCATGACAAAATACACACTGTGACTTTTCTTATCAGATTTTTCAAACTAGTAGAAACTATTCAATCAAACTATAGGTAATCAGTAGACTGAATAAATTTATTAGGGGCAATGTGATTTTTTTATTGGCGTATTAAATAAGATGAAGATCTGAGACTCTGAGATGATTTGGTGATGTAGAACGTATGAATAAAGAAACACTCGTTAAACAAATAAAAAGTACAAATGTGAATAGAGGGCGTGATGGAAACGGATTAATGAAAGGAGGGTTAGATCAAGTGAATGATAAAATTAAATGTAAAAAGTCAGAAAAATCGCAGGAAATGTATGATAAAGACGTAGAGGCGAAATGTGTATGACACGATAGGAAATTCTTTAGCTCTGTCCTTTCTACCCACCCGGAAAGTGAAACGACGTGATGGTTTTATGTGTTTAACTACATTTGTCAATATCAATTCAAATATTAAACTAAATTTCCGATACTTAATAAAATCTCTATTTGTATATTTTTTAGCCACTATTTTAAAGAATACCTTTTCAATAGCATAAACATCAGTTTTTTTTTTAACTCGATCAATTTAGAAAAACAAATCTTTTATAAATTTTATTAATTCAGTTATATTTTTCAGATATAACAACGCGATTTTTTTCGACGACAGTGCCTATTGGTGTTCGAGAAAACTTTGGTAACGCTACTGCAAGTAAGAATTTAATATATTTGTTTAATTTACATAATTAACTTTTCAAAAATATCGTCATCTCAATGTGGTTTCGAGTTTATATGAAATAATTTTAAACAAATCACTATATTTTCCATCAAAGATTGTAGTTAGTTTCCTACATTTAGATAAATAGAAATATTTAAAACAATACCCAAAACAATATCAACAGCATTTCAAGTGATCAGTGTTTTCATAATATCAGTACATAAAACTACCGTGAAAATATTTATGGTTTTCAGAACAATGCAAGATTACCTAATGAAGAATTCAAATCAAACACAATAATATACAATCAACTGTCATAAAAATGTTATGTTTATCTTTTTCAGTGCAATGCAAGGAAAATGAAGAATTCCAAGAATGTGGAACGAATTGCCCTCCAACTTGCAGTGACAGGTCTTCAATATGTACGACAGAATGCGTCCGAGGCTGCTTCTGCAAAAATGAGTACATTCGCAATAATGGAACTTGCATCCCCATTGAACAATGTCGTAAGATTTTAATAAAACTTGTATTTTAAAGATTTATAAAAGCTTGTAGTACTGAAACAGGCCACTATAAAGATTTTTTCTGCAGTGTACTATTTTTGACATATTTAATTCAATTTAATTAACTGGTAAAATACAATAATAGTATTAATTATGTGTTGGCTTCTAAAGTACCCTCCATCAATTTATTTAGTTGGTATTTCTCAACATTGGTAATACATATCATTTTCGTCGGACAAGAAAAAAGAGTGTGGTCGGGGAAGAAGATTTTATTCGATCTCGTTTATTTAACGTTTAGTTCGGAATCATATTTGATGCAATCATATTTGATGAGCATACTACTTTTTGTAAGTAAACTTTTTTTCCGTATTCGAGTATTTTTTGGTTTCGTTTGTAATCAAACCTGAAACCTCCAGATAAAGATGAGCGCAAATATGAGATGAGAAAAAAAACGTTAATTATATCTTTCTTTCTTCTTATTTTAGATCAAGCTCTATTCATTGGAAATGTTGTATTTCTCTTTATACAATATTTTAACGATCATCTATATTCCATATTTTATTTATAAATGTTATACTTATTTGTTAAATCCAACCAATGAAACAATGGCTAAAAAAATAGTTTTGAAATAATGAGGAATAGGAAAAACACATTTTAAAAACTAAAATAATTTTTGAAATGTAATTATTATAATTCGAATGACAATTTAACAATATCAGCAATAGCCAGAAAGACAGAAAGAGAAATTGAATGAAAGGATAACAGAGAACAAAAGAAAACGCGCAACGTCAATAAAGTTGAAACGTTCATTAATGTGCATTTTGAAGCACGTCAACTATGATTCGTGTCTCATATCGACTGACTGCTGGTTTCCGAGTATTGTTGCGTCAACAGGAAAAAAACGATGTCTAAAATAGAGAGAGATGAACTGGAAACGCAAAAGGCTGTCTCTGCTTAATCGTAAAATAAGCCTGTGATCGGATAGTTTTAGAATATTTTCGTTGATACGTAAGGGGGCGATACGACAGTTTAACATATAATGTTATATAGACTAGAAAATACGTGAGCATTTTGACGATTTTTCACATTCACCCAGTTAAGTTGATCATGTGCGATGTTATCGTATTGTCAGATTGAATGTAACATGTATACAAAGTATTCGTTGACGTTTCTTCAGCTACTTATCTATAACATCTAGATAACACACATTCGCAGAGTCAATGGAAGGCATACTTCATAGAAGACAGTCAATAATGTGGTATACTACAAAGATAATTGGCTAACTGTAACATGTGCATTAAAAAAATAATAAGGTGTCCTTGTGACATATTCAGGAAAAACGTTAATATTATTTAAGAAATATTTATTATTTTTTCAGCTCTCCCAAAATGTGAACAAAATGAGGAACTTATCATATGTCATCCACCTTGTTACTTGGAAAGGACCTGTTCGGCACTACTGAGGAATGCGATAATATTGTGTTCGCCTGCTCCCGGTTGGCGCTGCACTCCACGATGCTTTTGTCGAAATGGCTTTGTTAGAATCAACGGATCGTGTGTTCCAGAATCGAATTGTGAGCATTCCCATAAGAGTTTATATTTATTCAAGTCGATTATTGTTTTTTTGTTTACTAAATGATCAACACCTGTACTTGTGTTGTATTATTGTATTGTATTATACGAGTACTTTCGTTGCATACTACTACACATACTGAGTTTATTTCTAAGCTGGTAACTAATTCCAAACTATTACAAAGGTGTTAAAGATGCTTTAAGTGAAAATCAGAGTGGAACCTATTATTAAAAAACAAGCATTAACGGGAATTAAAATCTCAAGTCGAGTCAAAAAACATACTTGTTGCCCACAAATGTCGTCTTAGTTTACTCAGTGGGTAAGCTTTTAAGATTATTTTATTGTTGTTGCTGTATTACTGAGTTACAGCAATAAAAAGAAAATAATAGCAATCATAAAAGAACCTTAAAAAACTGACTTCAATAATAAGATAAAATAGATAATATAGATAGTAAAACAAAAACTTTTAACAAATTTAGTTCAAAAGTTGAGACACGTAAATTGTAAAAACAACGGGTTTTTCATAAGGTCCCTTAGAGTTTGTAACAAGTTTTTGTGGCTCGTGATTTATACCCAACAAAGCCGTGAAGATGAGTTTCAAAGATCTCGAAACGTTGACAATGTAAGACCATTTATCATAAACAATAATACCACAAAGTCTACAATCTTTTATTCATGATTTTTTTTATTTAAAAAAATTGAGTGGAAAAGTTGTTATGAAATCAAGTAAATAAAGATTTGCAAGAACAATACTGAAACCTCCACCCAATGAAATAATTTGTTGCATATGTTTTAACAAGCAATTAAATACGATAAATAGTGTTCTCATCATAGTGTTCTCATCTCACCGCATCGCCAAATTTTATTAAATACATTCCAGGCTGTACAGGAAACACGACTCTAGTGAACTGCCCTGCTCCTTGTCCTGAGACTTGCGCCACAACACCGGCTCCCTCTTGCCGCAAACCCTGTCGCAACAAAGCCTGCGTCTGCAGTCCGGGATACGTAAACAGTACCCAAAATGTTTGCATCCTGAAGAGTGATTGTGGTTAGTATTAAATATTTTCAACAACCAAAGCTATTTTGCTTCAATATTAATTGTACACTTCACTTTTTTTCTTCCACAAATACCTGTAACCAGTAGTCGACGTTCAATTTCCCCCATTTAATTTTTTAAGCTTTGCCATCACTATTCTTGTTAGTTTAAGATCACCAATGAAAATTCATTTGGTTTGAACATCTTAGCAACTTTGTTTAATTCAATACCATTATTTTTGATCTACATTCAACCTCATAAGTTATTATTTAATAAACTCCTAACCTGACTAATATTAATATCTCGTTATAAATGGGCTTATCCTTAAATACAATTCTAGTATCGTCCACAAATCTTATAAGTTCACCGTCTACATATATTTTTATTACTGAGAATATTTATATACATAGTGACCAATACAGAACTCAATGTACTCCCTTGGGGGACTCCAAAGTGTCTCGCGTATTTCCTACCCAAACGTGATGTTTGCTTTCAGCTAAATTGTATTTAACAATGTTATAAGTTCCCCGACGATACTTTTATTGTTTAATCTTTTTTTGGGCATTCTTTAGAATATTGTGTAAAACTCGTTTATCTTAACAAAAATCATATATTTTATGGAGAATAACTTTTAAGAAACCAATTGGTTTATTTTTTACTGACTTATTATTTTTTTCTATGATGAATTGAGATTTATAAGTTTTTATTTCCTATATACTCGTAAGTCTCAAATGAAAGATTTTATTTAAGCTCATTTGTATTTAGATATTTTCTATGGTGTGAATATAAAGCTAGAGTGATAAAACGCTAATCCAACAACATCTCAGCCATTTTCGCAATAGTGTAAATTATTATAGTTGCGCACGACGTACTCGTATTTGTTCATACAAGAATAAGAACTGATATGGTGTGAATGTGTCATGAAAGCAATAGTTTTACAACATGAGTGGGTTTTTTTAATATGGAGACGACTGCATTTCAGATGAAGATAAGCGCGCACTAGTTATATGTACCAAACAACCTTAATTTTTATCCGTTTATTTAAAATTCGACATTGTTGAAAACATTAAATTTTATTTTATTAACAAACCTAACAAAACAATAGTACAATACAAAATTGAACTTTCATAAAAGCACGATATTTGTCTTTTTCAGCACAATGCAAAGATAATGAAGAATTCCAAGAATGTGGAACAAATTGTCCTCCAACTTGCAGTGACAGATCTTCAATATGTACGAGAGAATGCGTTCGAGGCTGCTTTTGTAAAAATGGATACATTCGCAACAATGGGACTTGCATCGCCATTGAACAATGCCGTAAAAATCCGATTAATAAACAAACATTTAAACGTTAGAAAGGCTGGGAGTGGGAGTGGGAGTGGGAGTGGGAGTGGGAGTGGGAGTGGGAGTGGGAGTGGGAGTGGGAGTGGGAGTGGGAGTGGGAGTGGGAGTGGGAGTGGGAGTGGGAGTGGGAGTGGGAGTGGGAGTGGGAGTGGGAGTGGGAGTGGGAGTGGGAGTGGGAGTGGGAGTGGGAGTGGGAGTGGGAGTGGGAGTGGGAGTGGGAGTGGGAGTGGGAGTGGGAGTGGGAGTGGGAGTGGGAGTGGGAGTGGGAGTGGGAGTGGGAGTGGGAGTGGGAGTGGGAGTGGGAGTGGGAGTGGGAGTGGGAGTGGGAGTGGGAGTGGGAGTGGGAGTGGGAGTGGGAGTGGGAGTGGGAGTGGGAGTGGGAGTGGGAGTGGGAGTGGGAGTGGGAGTGGGAGTGGGAGTGGGAGTGGGAGTGGGAGTGGGAGTGGGAGTGGGAGTGGGAGTGGGAGTGGGAGTGGGAGTGGGAGTGGGAGTGGGAGTGGGAGTGGGAGTGGGAGTGGGAGTGGGAGTGGGAGTGGGAGTGGGAGTGGGAGTGGGAGTGGGAGTGGGAGTGGGAGTGGGAGTGGGAGTGGGAGTGGGAGTGGGAGTGGGAGTGGGAGTGGGAGTGGGAGTGGGAGTGGGAGTGGGAGTGGGAGTGGGAGTGGGAGTGGGAGCGGGAGTGGGAGTGGGAGGTGGTTACCTCCATCGGGAGCTCTTTTCTTCAAAATATCATTATTGGCTGATTTCATTTTATTTGATTCACTGATATAATAATATTTGTTATTGGTTGAAAGTTCCGTGTATTTCTTAATTTATACTATATTTTTCAACATTTGGAAGGTATGTCATGTCGAACGTGTATTTATCTAGACTCGTTAATTGAACTATCGAATTAGAACCACGGGAGAAAATACGTTAACTATTTTCCAGACTTCAGTCTTTTTTTGGTTGGAATCAAATCTGAAACCCCCTAATAAAATAAAAATGTTATAAAAAAAATACCGGTATAACCTATGCCAAGACTTTTAACTTCAAACTAAATTTATGAAAAAGATTTTTTAATGGTTGAGCAAAAGAATACCTTAGAGCGAACTTAGCTAGTTTTTTTTAAATATATATGTTAAAAAAACTGACAGTTAAGTTTTTTTTTTAATTAATACAGCATTCCTTTCTCAGCAAAGGACACAAACACAAAGACTCGCATTAAGCAGTCCAACAAAAAATTGGGCATGTAGTAGAAAAAATAGATAAAGTCACGTTAAGAGATCTCATAAAAAAAAAAAAAAATTTACTGAAAGTAGGTTAAATGGTTTAGGGAATCCTCCGATTGGAGTGGAAATGAGTCCGGCATGATGCAGGATTGAAGACTACAAAATAAGAAACGAAAAAGATTTTGACCCATTTCCGAATTCGCGAACGCAACTCGAGGCATCACAACTAGATAATTATGGACATAATGATAAGAATAAATGTTGATTGTGATGAAACGAACATAACATAGTAACTTCTCCTCTCCGCCTCTGCAAAAGAATTATGAACATTTTCCATTTCTTATTCTAGATCTAGGCATATTCGTTGAAAATATTGTATCTCCATTCAAACGCTGACTGTCAGCGGTCTTTTCATCGTTTACTTATTCATTTGATACTATTCGTTTGGCAGGCTTGACAAAATAACTTAAAGAGAATGATGAACGATTTATATTCTGATTAAAAAAACTATTTGAAACTAAAATAAGGAAAACGAAAGCAAAATAATTATAAAACTAACACAAATAAAATTGAAACATAATCATTATTGGAGAGGAAATGGAAGAAAATATTGAGGAAAAATAATAAATGGTAGCCTTTAGCTGATTAACATGCATGGTCTAGTGGTATAGACATTGAAAATAATGTTTAATAGACATATATGAACTTGAATGGCCAAAATGAAATTTCTACTTAAGCGTAACACGAGTCCAAACATGATCAGACAATCCCGAAACATTTTCAACGATACCTATGTACCTATATATACGTTGTCCCAATAAGAGCGCCAGATTTAAATTTCGCGTAATTTTTTTACGAGGATATTTTTTTTTAATTAAACGCCGTATTTATTCGAAAAGGGATAAGTAATGTTTTTAGTTCGTTGTTACGTACAAATGTTGGGAGTGTGTATGCTGGCAAATTCTAATTTATATTTGCATAATTGTGGGTCGATTGTAGCAATAACACGTTAGATCTTCGCCTTCTGCTCAAGAATTGTTTGTGGCTTATTGGCATACACATGCGATTTCAAAAAACCCCAAATAAATAAGTCGCATGGTGTCAACTAACACGATATTGCTGACCAAATCTGATCCGCATTTCTTGAGATTGATTACACGATCTGGACATTTTTTTTGCAATAACCTAATGGTTTCACGCGAAACGTGACAAGTTGCGCCTTCTTGCTAGAACCACGTGTCTTCAAGATCCAAATCAATCAATTCTGGCGAAAAGAAATAAGTTATCATCGTTCTGTAACGTAAACCATTCACTGTTATTGCATTTCTAGCCTCATTTTCAAAGAAGTAGAGCCCAACCCCTCCACCATTCCAAAAACCGCACCAAACAGTGACACGTAGTACCTAGATGCATTGGCTTCTTTTGAAATCTTGGGTCTTCCGCACCCCAAACTCGACCATTTTGCTTATTTACCATATGTAGCCGTTGATTTGAAAATGTGCCCCATCACTTAAGATGATTTTATTAGCAAAATTGTCGTTCACTATGTTAGCTTATGTTCCATCCACCAATTAACAAGTTCCCTCAGCTTTAAATGGTCTGCTGGTTTGAGTTCTTGGGTCAGTTGAATCTTGTAGGCTTGCAGATCCAGATTCGCTGTAAGGTACTTCTTGAAACCTCTGATTTTTGTGAACGGTGACGAAATAATGTCCCTGGGGTTTCAGTCAACACTTTCTCTCACTGCGACTGTTTTCGAGTGAACGCCCGCTACGAGGATGCATGGGTGATTTTTTCATAGAAAAATAAAGAAGATTTAAATTTTCTAGTGTAGGACGCGCTGGACTGAGATTTTTTTCCCATAACAGCGTGGGTGGTGGCCGAACCGAACTGTGTGCAATATTTTGTATTCATTTAAGTTTATTTAGCTGCTCTTCCATATAATATATATATATATATATATATATATATATATATATATATATATATATATATATATATATATATATATATATATATATATATATATATATATATATATATATATATATATATATATATATATATATATATATATATATAATATATATATATATATATATATATATATATATATATATATATATATATATATATAATATATATATATATATATATATATATATATATATATATATATATATATATATATATATATATATATATATATATATATATAGTTATATATATATATATATATATATTATATATATATATATATATATATATATATATATATATATATATATATATATATATATATATATATATATATATATATATATATATATATATATATATATATATATATATATATATATATATATATATATATGTATATATATATATATATATATATATATATATATATATATATATATATATATATATATATATATATATATATATATATATATATATATATATATATATATATATATATATATATATATATATATATATATATTTATATATATATATATATATATATATATATATATATATATATATATATATATATATATATATATATATATATATATATATATATATATATATATATGTATAATATATATATATATATATATATATATATATATATATATATATATATATATATATATATATATATATATATATATATATATATATATATATATATATATATAACACACATTAATAG